>PVHP010023257.1:0-27551 GCA_004024765.1 Zapus hudsonius
TAGGCACTGGAGGCAAGTGCCTTAACCGCTGAGCCATCTCTCCAGCCTTGTAAAGTTTTGATATCCAAGTTATGCTGGCCTCATAAGTCCTTGTCAGGTTTTTGTTTTGCTTTGCTTTTTTAATTTCAAGGTAGGTTCTCACTCTGTAGTCCCAGGTTGGCCTTGAACTCACAGTGATCCTCCTGCCTCTGCCTCCCAAGTTCCTTTTAGAGTTTCCTTTTAAAGATACCTGACAGCAAGGAGATAGATAGCTTTTGTGATAGTTCCCTTTCTGCTGATTCTCTTAGACATTGGACCAGTTCTGTGCCATCTAGTGAGGTTTCCTCATGCACTTAACTGACGAAGAGAGCTGCCTCCTATGTTGACCTCTTTGCTAATTGTGTTAATTTCTTTATTTCAGGATGACTGTCTTAGGTCACTAACAAGATTTGCAGCAGCACATTGGACAGTGGCATCCCTCCCAGTGGTGCAGGGACACTTTTGTAAACTTTTTGCATGTGAGTATTCCTACATTTATGATATATGTTATAGTAATTTCTCCTCATTGGTAATTTCATTTGTGGCAATATAACTTCTTAATTATGAATGTAGTATTTGTTCAGCTATTTACACATATCCTTAGCAAAAGGATAAGCTTAAACTACACGATGTGTGTTTGTGACCTGTGCTGGCACGTGGAATGAGCTAATATATTTCCCTTTCCTCGGTAGCATTGGTGCCTAACAACAGCTATGAAGACCTCCCGAGCATATTAGATATCGACATGTTTCATTTACTGGTGGGTGTTCACAGTTTGTTATACGTTCTCTTCATTGTACTCCTTAATGCTACTTGGGCTTGGTGAGTGCTGGAGAGGCATATGTCACACAGTGTTCTCTCCACCATGTGTATTGAGGAGGCTTGTCTGGTATGCAGGTGTTCTTCCTCTCATTTGTCTTTGTAGCTGAGCTCAGCACTTTAACCTCTCTGTGCTGCTGAGAGGTAAGGTTCCCTTGAACAAGCCATATAAGTGTGGCTGCTGATGTATTTAGTGCTTTTGTACAATTCAGAACCTGAGTTGCCAGTATGGCCCTGTAATCATGCTTCTTTTTTTTAAAAAAAAAAATCTTGTTTGTTTGTTTGTTTTTTAATATTTTATTTATTCATTTTCAAGCAGAGAGAGAGAGGGAGGGAGAGAGAACGAGAGAGAGAGAGAGAGAGAGAGAGAGAGAGAGAACGAGAGAACACCAGGGTCACCACCTTGTGGGTCTGGCTTATGTGGGTCCTGGCCTTAGGCACTGGAAGCAAGTGCCTTAACCGCTGAGCCATCTCTCCAGCCCATCTTGTTTGTTTTTTTTTTTAAATCTTGTTTTTTTTCCTTTATTTATTCATTTTCAAGCAGAGAGAGAACGCCAGGGTCACCACCTTGTGGGTCTAGCTTATGTGGGTCCTGGGGAATTGAGCCTGGGGCCTTAGGCACTGGAGGCAAGTGCCTTAACTGCTGAGCCATCTCCCAGCCTGCTCATGCTTCTTAAAAGCACCCGATTTTATAGCTTCTGTTATTATAAGATGATGGGGTTTAGCCAGGTGTGGTGGTGTACACCTTTAATCCCAGGGAGGTAGAGTTAGGATCGAGGTGAGCTCCAGGCTACCCTGAGACTACATAGTGGATTCCAGGTCAGTCTGGACTAGAGCGAGACCCTACCTCGAAAAAACAAAAAGGGGGGGCAGTTATTATATTGCCATACGTATCATGTACCTTGGCATACTCAGCTCCCCCATTACCTCTATTGTCCCTTCTCCCCATCCTCTTCCTCTTCCCTTCTACTTTTATTTACTTTGAGAGAGGGAGGGAGGGAGGAACTCCAGTACTGCAAACAAACTCAGTTTGTGCGTCTGAATTTATGTGGTGAGGGGAATTGAACCTGTACCGTGTGCTTTGCAAGCACGTGCCTTTGCCCAGCCATCTCCCCAGCCTTCTTAGAATTGTTTTTTAAATCTAGATGATAATATGAGAGGAAAACATCCCATATTTGTCTTTCTGAGTCTGGCTTATTTCATTTCACTTGATAATCTCCAGCTCCATCCATTTTCTGTAAATGAATTAATTTCATTCTTAATGGCTGAATTAATACTCAGAACAGAACAGATAAGACAGACTCTCTTCAATGGGTGGTCTAGCAAAAACTTCAAAAATGACTTCAGGTACTGCTCTTTCTTAGTATTAGCAGAGAGCTTTTGGGGGGTCCTGAGTGGACGTGACAGTGCCAATTGAGACCTCTGCTGCTCAGCTCAGCTATGGTGCCCGGCCAGTCCTGCTGGGTTCTCTCATGCATGGTCCCACTAGGCTGCTTTTTGGTTTTCAAGGCTGGGTCTCCATCTAGTCCAGGCTGGCCTTGAACTCACAGTGATCCTCCGGCCTCAGCCTCCTGAGTGCTTCTTACAGGGCTCAGCTGAACTCAGTAGGGATGAGAAGTGGGCTTGTGCTCAGCCAGGAGAGGAAGAGCTCTGGCCTGCTCACTGCTCTCTGTGTCTGCTGTCTAGGTGAGCCTGGTGCTCTCGCTCCCTGCCCTGCAGTGTCAAGAGTTTTCAGGGACCAGCCTCAGCACTGGAGACCTCCATGTTTTCCATCTGGTCACCATGGCACACATTGTCCAAATTTTACTCACCTCATGTCCAGGTAACTTTTATACGCCTCTATACTTTTGTCAGTTTCTTGAAGGAAGAACTTGAATTTTCTCAGTTTAAAATAACTATTTTATCGGCTCATCTTTAAAACATTTTAAATTAAATGTATTTCTCCTGTAAAAATCTCCTAGGGATATGAATGTTTTTACCTTTACCATATAAGTTCATTCATAGTTAAATAGTAGTTTTCGCCATTGACTTTTATGTTTTAGAATGTTTGTTAATACCCCATGAGTTCATTGTTAAACTTCGTTTTGCATTCAAGCACCCTGTTTTCCCAACCTTTCAAGATTCACCCACAGCATGATAGCTGGCTCTTGGGTTGCATAGAGATTGGTCTCTGCTCACACTTGAACACTTTATAAATCCTCTACATTTATGGGACTAGTTCATCATCTGTGCGAGTGTGTGGATATATTTGTGTTCTTGGCTGATGTGGTCATAATTCTTTTGACGATGCATGAGGAAAAGTGAGTACTGATGTTTCCCTATCTTTCAGAGGAGGATGGCATGGATCAAGGAAACCCCACTAGTGACGAAGAGTTAGCAGTTCTCTCTTTGTACAGAATGCTCCAGCAGCATACTGGAAGGTGAGCTCATTGCCTTCCTTTGACGACACACCCCATGAGTTAGTCAGGGTCTGAATGAGAAAAGAATGGGTTTGTTAATTAGGGGAAATTACTGTGTATTGATATGTCTTTAAGAAGGTACAGGAATTGGCAGTCACTGAGGCGTGGTAGTAACGTGCAGAGCTGACTCTCCTTGCTGTGAGCCTTGCTTTGCTGAGGGTCTGGCCGCACTCTGGAAAGGTGCTTCTCCACAACACGCTACACATGCACACTAAACTGCCGCAGTAGATTTGTGAGGTGACGTCTAGGAGTGGCAGAAATAAAAAGTTGTTGGAGATTCCTTCACTTTTGGTGTTCATTCAAGGTAGGTTCTCACACTAACCCGGGCTGGCCTGGAACTCACGGCAATCCCCCTACCCCTGCCTCCTGAGTGCTGGGATTAAAGGCGTGTACCACCACGCCTGGCTTCCCTCACTTTTTACCAGTATCTGTCAGCCTATAAAAATGCTTATTCTTTGGCCATGTTCTTCCCTCTGTGAGAGTCTAGTCCACACAAGTGAAGTAATCCAACATGCCAGCAAAGGCGTGAAAGTAATCTAAATATTGTTTATGGAGGAATAGCTTGGTGTTGGTTATGATTGATATATTCTAAAATATTATGAACATATTTAAAATTATGGGATAAACTGGGCATGATGTCGCACACCTTTAATCCCAGCACTCAGGAGGCAGGGTAGGAGGATTGCTGTGAGTTTGAGATCAGCCTGGGTCTACAAGAGTGAGTGCCAAGCCATTCTGGGCTAGAGTGAGACCCTATGGGGGGAGCATTATGGGATATAGTATTTTTGAAACGAGACTAGTTTTAGACTTCAGCTAGTGTAAGACAATTTGGCATGGAAATAGATTGCCAGAAAAGTACATGGTGGTGTGAGAGGCTAGAATAACCAGGTTCTCATTTCTAAGTGTTCCCTTTGTGTGGCTGTGCTTGATAAATTTTAGGATAGCATTAGAGGCTTATCACTAGACCTGATGTCCCATAGTCAAGGCTTACCACTACCCTCAGCCCACTCCCTGTGACCGTTCGTGCCTCTGCTGCAATGATCTTCCCTTCTCCTTCAGTGCCTTGAAAGAAGCAGCCTCGGGCTGGCACCTGTGGAGGAACATCAGGGCTGGGATCACGCCTTTCCTGAAGTGCTCTGCTCTGTTTTTTCATTATCTAAACGGAGTTCCAGTTCCGCCAGACCTTCAAGGTAACTTCTCATTTCTCTCTTACTTCAGCAGGTCAGAGTAAAGATGACTTGCAAACAGTAAACCTGGCAGGCGATGGAGCTCATTGGTAGAATGTTTGTCTGGCATGCATGAGGCCCTGGGCTCGTTCCCCAATTCTGAAGAAATATTGAGTCTAATTAAATATTTAGAGCATAGCTAATTGACTGGTGAGGTGTTTCTAGAATGATAATGTACCTTTGGGAATATGTCTGCTTTTTCCCTGAGCCTCAGCAAATTCACTGTTAAATTTCTGCGTAATTGCTATCGCATCTGCAAAGCACTTCAGGTTTCATAAAGTTCTTAGTTTGCTCTCAGATACTAAATTATTCAGTTGGCACATTACTCATAAACTGGGTTCTTCAGGTTTTAAAGTTAAAACAATTTTAAGTGTTTTTTTTTTAAAAAAAAAAAAAAACTTAAATATAGCATTAAAATTCAGAGTGCCAGGAGCTGGTGAGATGGCTCAGTGGTTAAGGCACTTGTGCGCAAGCCTAACAACTTGGGTTTAATTCCCAGTACCACATAAAGCCAGATGCACAAAGTGGCTGATGCATCTAGAGTTTGTTTGCAGAGACTAGAGGCCCTAGCATGCCCATTCATTCTCATATTCATATTCTCTCTCTCCCTCTCTGCTAGCAAATAATGAAAATATTTTTAAAAACAAATTAGAGTGCTAGCTGGCTGTGGTAGCACACACCTTTAATCCCAGCACTCAAGAGGCAGAGGTGGGGGGGGTGGGTGAGTGAGGCCAGCCTGGAACTAGAGTTCCAGGTCAACCTGGGCTAGAATGAGACCCTACCTCTGGGGATAAAGCAGTCAGAGCACCATACATAATTGCATATGTCTGAGGTTTTGTTGCTTGCTTGATTATTCTGTGGTGTGGCTGCCCATGTTACCACATGCATGTGGAGGTCAGAGGACAACTTTCCACCTCATTTGAGGCAGGGTTTCTCTCTGAAACTCACTCTGCTTTGTTCTTTAACAGAATTGATTTACTATCTCGTTTCTTATTCTTTTTAAAAATTCATTTAGCCAAGCATGGGGGCTTGGGAGGCAGAGGTAGAGGGATCACCATGAGTTCAAGGCCATCCTGGGGCTACAGAGTGAGTTCCAGGTCACCCTGGGCTAGAGTGAGACCCTACCTTGAAAAAACAAGAGAGAAAGTTGTTCCTCAAAAACAAGGTGGAAGGCAAAGGTGGACCCCTGCATGAAGCCCTCTGACCTGTGCAGTAGGAATCCTTGCCAGTGTTGACTCTTTTTTTTTTTTTTTATTTTGGTTTTTCGAGGTAGGGTCTCACTCTAGTCCAGGCTGACCTGGAATTCACTGTGTAGTCTCAGGCTGGCCTCGAACGGACATCGATCCTCCTACCTCTGCCTCCCGAGTGCTGGGATTAAAGGCGTACGCCACCACGCCCGGCCAATGTTGACTCTTGATCGTTTCTCTTTCCACCTTCAGTTTCAGGAACAAACCACTTTGAACATTTATGTAACTATCTCTCCCTACCAACCAACCTCATTTGCCTTTTTCAAGAAAACAGTGAGATAATGAATCCACTGATTGAAAGGTAATGTTGATACGCTTTTCTGTATTACATTGAATAGTTATATGGAAGAACTACAAGAAGTTCTTGTACTAGGACTTTTTAGCTAAGAATTTGGCTTTGGTGTAAGGTTTTTCCCAAGCTAGGAAGTAAGGGAGGAGATTTGCATGGAAAGGGAGCATTGGTAGAGTGTCTCCACGGTCCTGTTGTGTGGATAGGATCTGTCTGTCTAGACTTGGATCTGTAGAGGCACATGGATATGGACTGGGCTTGGTCAGTACTCACTCCTGGAGCCAGAAGGCGCAAATAGCCCAAGTGATCTTCAGTAGCTGAAAGCTCCACTTTACTGAGCTAATAGAACAGTTACGTCCACGAGACGGGAGCTAGGGGAGGGGAGTTAGTGTTTAATGGGTCCAGAGTGTCAGGCAAGGAGAAAGGACTGGAGGTGGATGGTGGACATCGTTACAGGGCACTGCAAACCTTAATTCCACAGAATTTACAAAAGATTAAAATGGTAAATTGCATCTATGTTACCACAACAACAAGTATGTTTTAAAAATCAGGCATGATGGAGAATGTCTATAATTAATCCAAGCTACATGAAAGCCTGTCTCCACAAAAAGTTTATAAAACCAAGTATGGGGCTGGAGAGATGGCTTAGTGGTTAAGGTGTTTTCCTACAAAGTAGAAGAACCTGAGTTCGATTCCCCAGTGCCCACTTAAAGCCAGGTGCACAAAGTAGCACATGCATCTGTTCATTTGCAGTGGCTGGAGGCCCTGGTGTGCCAGTCTACCTGCCTCTTTCTCTCAAATAAATAAATAGTTTTTTAAAGCCAAGTATGATGACTCATATCTATAATCGCAGCACTCGGGGTATAAGCAGGGGATTGTAACTTTGAGGCCAGCCTGTGCTACACAAGACCCTGTCTCTAAAAATTAATAAAAATGCTTTGCTTTGTTTCCCTGTTTACCTTAAAGTTGGTGTCATAACAGCGAAGTGAAAAGCTACCTTAGAGGTGAAAGAGGTGCAATAAGGTAAGTTCAGAAGAGGGGCAGGAGGGAGGGAGGCCTTGCGCAGTGTGTGAGGCCAGTGCTCCAGGGTCGCAGTGGTTCTGGGCCTTCAGACTTTCTTCTTTGTAGAGGAAGCAGAAAACAAAATTAACTATATATGTTTGCTTTCATCTAGGTCTTCCTTAGCTGTTTCTTTCGTTTGTTTTGGTTGATTAGTTGGTTTGGTTTGGTTTGGTTTGGTTTTGGCTTTTTGAGGTAGGGTCTCACTCTAGCCCAGGCTGACCTGGAACTCACTCTGTAGTCTCAGGCTGGCCTTGAACTCACAACGATCCTCTTAACCACGGCTTCCTGAGTGCTGGGATTAAAGGTGTGCAACTGGCTCTTTGACTGTTTTTCTGTTTTGTTTTGTTTTTATTTGTTTATTTGCAAGGGGAGAGAGAGAGAGAATGACAATGACCAGGGCCTCCAGCCACTGCAAATGAACTCCAGATGCATGCACCACCCTGTGCATCTGACTTTATATGGGTACTGGGGAATGGAACCCTGGTTGTAAGGCATTGAAGGCAAGTGCCTTAACCGCTGAGCCATTTCTCCAGCCCCTCTTTAGCTGTTTTTATGTGTCTTTCGCTTTGGAAATTTTCACATTACTCAGAAACAGAAAAACTGGTTTAGTGAGGTTTCACATGCTGACAGATCGAGGGAATGATTCTCTCCAAGTCCTGCTTGGTGAACCTCCATGAGCATGGGTGAGGACGTCCCACCCCGTGTACTCCAGCGCCCACCAGCACACATGCAGCCTGAGGCTGTTTCCTTAGCTGCCAAGGCGCTGTTCTTCCTGCATCCATGTGCACTTCAGGGCAGCACATCTCTGCCGCTTGGCTCACTCACAGTGATAGCATTGTGGCCATTCTCTTGAGAATATTTGAGAGAAAGGTGGAAAGAATGGGCGTGCCAGGGCCTCTAGCCACTGCAAATCAACTTCATAGGCATGGGTCACTTTGTGCTTCTGGCTTTACATAGGCATTTGGAGAATCGAATCAAGGCTGGCAGGCTTTGCAAGCAAGCGCCTTTAACCACAGGGCCACCTCTCCAGCCGTAACCAGTTATTTTTATATTTACTTTTCTTCATTCTACTTCTCTCCTCTGAGTGATAGATGTGTTTCATCTGTCAGTGCCCTCTTGGCTCTGTCGTATATACATCATCTATAAAAATCAGAAGACTAGAGGACATAATCTGTTTGTTTTTATGCATCCAGAAATGGTGACACCCAAATTTTTTATTAGTTTGAACCTCAGGAAACTCCAGTTTTGGAGGTGACTCTGGATAAAGAGATTGCTGTGCAAGCATGAGGACCTGAATTTGGATCCCCAGGACTCACATAAATGTATGGCAGCTGGATGTGTGGCCCACAGTGATCTCAGCGTGTGGGAGGCTCAGCTGGCTGCCTCCACTAGCTGCCTCAGTCAATAAAGTGGAGAGAGAACAAGAAAGACGCCCACTGTCGACCCCTGGCCTCCATGCACAATTACAAAAGCAAAGAGGGGCTGGAGAGATGGCTCAGAGGAGGAGGAACACAGACACTGGGTGTTCTCTGACCTCCCTATTCATGCGCTGTGGTGCACACACCCTGAGACTCTGTCACCAGGCTCTTGTTCCCTTGCTCTCCAACTAGACCTATAATGTAGGGGTGCATTTCTTTTCCTTTGTTTTGTTTTCTATTTCAAGGTAGGGTCTCGTTCTAGCCCAGGCTGGCCTCGAACTCTCAGTGATTGATCCTCCTTCCTCTGCCTCCACAGCCAGCCGAGGAGGTGGATGTTTTAGGGTAAAATGGAGTGGTGAGAATGGACAGTGTCCGAAGGGATAGTCGTGCTGCCTACGTTTTAGGCAGGCTTGGTACTATTTGTACAGTCTCCACTGCAGATAGGCTGCTCCCAAAGGCCTTTTCCTGTGCAGGTAACTGACAGTTCCATTTGAATGGAGAGACAACAGAGTACCTTATGCTTTAGTTAGCAGAAAGCCTCGGTCAGGTGGTAGTCTGGACAGTAGCCTGAGAGACTTAGATGCATGCACATCTGCGAAGCCCTGACCTGTCGTCTTAGTGTGACATCATGGTAACTCTGTCCTTTGGGGTTTTATATTTTTTAGCTATCCAAGAGGATCTAACAAACTAATAGACCTTCCAGAAGACTACAGCAGCCTCATTAATCAAGCATCTAGTTTCTCGTAAGTTTTGACCTTAGAGCATTGAATATGCCCTGCCACTGGTACACTCACTTTCCTGCTGAAAATCGAGAAAATTAAGACTCGGAGACCTACTGTGTACAAGCACCATCCCACCATGTTCTAGATGAGACCTAGAATGAGGGGGCGGGGCAAGTTTGGATGACAAAAAAAGTTCTAAATAACAGTGGTTCTTTAAGAAGATCCCAAGCGGGCATGGTGGTACACGCCTTTAATCCCAGCACTCCGAGGCAGAGGTAGGAGGATCACTGTGAGTTCAAGGCCACCCTGAGACTCCATAGTGATTTCCAGGTCAGCCTGAACTAAAGCGAGACCCTACCTCGAAAAACCAAAAAAAAAAGAAGATCCCTTAGCAGTTTTTGAGTATGACTAAAATGTGATGTACAAGTAGTATGAAAATAAGCACTAAACATCTTAAGAAATAATTGGGCATTAACTGGACTGTTGCTTCCTGGGCATCTCTCTGCCTCTCCTTGGCCCACAGGCTTGGCATATGCTTATGGGTGCTCCACAGGCAGCAGGCAGTGCGGCTATCCTGCCCTCACTGCTGCAGGCCTTAGACTGCACAGAGGACAGTGTTTAAGTTGAGAACTTCAGAAGCCTTTGCTGCTCTTGTATTGATTTAAAGATGTGGCTTCCATGTGAGTTTCTACTGTGTGGTGTGTGCTCAGCATCCTAACACAGCTCCTGAGCCATACTTGGTTTGCCTTTGTTCATTTGAAGCAGGGTCTCTCTAGCCCAGGCTGGCCTCCCGAGTCCATGCCAGTTCTAACCATGCTGTCACTTCTGTCTGTGGAGGTGCCCCAAATCAGGTGGTGATAAGAGCAGAGCCCCAACTCTGTGTCTCGTGTGTGGAAGTCTGCTGTGCTCCCAGAGTTACTGCTGTCAGACGGAGCTGGACGGGGAGGACGTAGGGGCCTGCACGGCTCACACCTACTCCTGCGGCTCGGGGGCCGGCATCTTCCTGCGGTAAGGACCAGCGAGGGTGCGGGACACAGACCACCCGTCCCCTCCGCACGTACACATGGTGACGTGTGCACATCTCTCTGCAGAGTGCGGGAATGTCAGGTGCTGTTTTTAGCCGGCAAAACCAAAGGCTGTTTTTATTCGCCTCCTTACCTTGATGACTACGGAGAGACCGACCAGGGACTCCGGTAAGGGAGCCTGCCCACCCCAGGGAATTGACCCAGGGAGGATGACCCGTTGCCTGTACTCTTCCTAGGTGCTCCCATCAGGATAGAGAGAAGGGACAGACATGACTTAGGTACACATGCCCGCTCTGGCCCAGGTGGCTGTGGTGTAAGGGAACAAGCTGACTGCTAAGAGGTGTCCTGACGTGTCGCTCATTATGTGGAACAGTAGCGTTGAAGACTCAGGCCATCTCTCTTGCCCAAAGGATACAAAATGTTAGCAGAAATGATTTGAACAGCTGAGGGTCAGGGCCTGGTACTTGAGTGCGTAATGGCACCGTGTCTCCCAGTGCCCCGGGAGTGGGTATCCTAGCAGAAGGGTTCGCAGGTCCCGCCCTGACCCAGTGCTGAGACTCCTGGAGAACTTTCCAGCCCTCTAGCTCACAGTGATCCTGCCTCAGCCTCCATCGTGCTGGGGTGAAAAGTGGGTGCCGCCACACCCCAGAGTCCTGCTTGTACCCTCTCCTCTGCCCCTCTTTTTACATGGTACACTTGAGTGTGTTAGCCATTTACCCCCTGACTTCTTGCCCCCACCCCCCTCTCCCTGACCTCACCGTGGGTATGGGGGGCTGAGGTACCACCCTGCAGAGCTCTGTTGGTCTGGACGGGGCTGGGATGTGCTGGCTGAGGGGTGAGTGGCAGTGTTGTGTCTTCCCCAGGCGCGGGAACCCCCTGCACCTGTGCAGAGAGCGTTTCAAGAAGATCCAGAAGCTCTGGCAGCAGCACAGCGTCACCGAGGAGATCGCGCATGCGCAGGAAGCCAACCAGACCCTGGTTGGCATTGACTGGCAGCATTTGTAATCACTCCACTTCCAAGATCACGGACTTGGAGTTGGTCATCCGTTGGCTTTCCCAGAAAGACGATAGGAAAGAAGTTCAGTGGAACTTGTTTTGAAATAAACTATTGAAGCTTTTCTTCCCTTTTAATTTCTAGCTCTGGCTCAGGACTGACGACAAGCATTTTCCATCAGCACATTTTTTTTTGCACCATTCTGTGTCCCTCAAATGTCATTTGGGCTTAAGATCCAGGGAGGGGCTTTCCTTCCTGGACTGGAGCTCGGCCCCTCGGGGTCTGCCACCGTTGACTGCCAGTAGCCCAGGCATTGCACATATGGAGTCCAGTGACTTGGGCCTGGCAGAAGACGAAGCCACATGGCCTTGTGGGGTCGTTCTTCCCTGCCCTCAGCCCCGGGCTCTGCAGCCAGCACACTCACTACCTCTTAGAGCAGAGAGAGCGAGCGAGCAGCTGAGGACCTTCCAGAAGAGCAGAGAACAGCCGGGGACCTCACAGAGGAGCACCTGCAGAGGAGCTGCCCGGTCTCACTACCTAGAGGCTTGACTTTGTTACTTATTCTATTGAGAGAAACTCACAGGGCGTTTTGAGAACCTGATGGATTTCCTGTTTTTAAGACAGTGACATCCCTGATTTTCCTGAGGCTGAACTGAGAGTCTGCGTTGGTCTTGCATCAGATACTAGCAACCAGAGAGAGCAGCACTGTGACAGGCCGAGGCGGGAAGACCAGAGCTCAAGGCCAGTTTCATCTATGCCAAGTCAAGCCTCAAACAAGAGGGAGGACTCCCCATCCGGTGCTCCAGCCAGCATCTTGTGGACTAGCTCCATTCGTTGCTGCCTACCTGCCGCTCACCCAGAACATTCCTCTCGGTACACCTTGCTCTTGCTAAGAGGCGCCTTCCTAGAGCCATGGCCATTGGGCTGCGCTCACGCTAGGCTGCGCGGGAGGAATCCTGCCTGAGGCTCGGAAGTGGGGCTGATGGGCTCTTGCATTTCCTAACCAATGCCATTGACCCATTTACCTAGCTTTTTATTTGCATGTCCAAATTCGGTTCCACTCAGCTCTGCACGCTCCACGGTGCCCCGGAAGGAAGGTCAGAAATCCAGACTGGAGGCTGACAGGACGTCGTAGGGAGGAAGCCCGATTGTTAGACTCCACCATGCTTTTCTCTGCTTCCATTACAGATGATTGTGGGGCCTGTGCATAACATCACCAGGGTTTATTTTGGCTTTGACACATGCAGTTTCTTGAGTTTTTAAGTTCAGCCTTTTTATTGGGGTGCACATGGGGTGGGGGGCTTTTCTCCATGCCTTCACATTGAGTAAATTTAAAATCATGAAAGCAGAGCTGGGCTCAGTAGTAGAGCACTTGCCTAATGGCTGAAGCCCTGGGTTCCATCACTGTTACACACACACAAAGTCCTCAGCTACATCGTGAGTTTGAGGCCAGCCTGTGCCACAAGAGATCCTGTCTCAAAAAAAAAAAATCATGGCAGCAGATTTTTCCAGTGTGTTAGGGACATTTTCACCGATCATGACAATGCTTCAGCTTTCAGGCCCGACTCCCAGAAGCCTGGAGCGAACAGAGCACAACCCTGAGGGTGTCCCAGTCGGGAGATGGTGGACATGAAGCTCCCGCCCCTACCTAACAGTGCGTCTTCCCTTCATAATTTGTTTCGCATGTTTTCTGTTCCTTGTAGAAATGTTTATATGACATGCTTTCATATCAGGGAAAATCACATGTTTAATAATTTAGCTATAATTTTAATATCTGTGGACACTTGTAAAATTTGGAATGTATCATATGTAAAAAGTTTAGCAATATCCAAGTAAATGCTCTAGGTATTGATGTCACTTTGGATCGGCCTTCGTATTCTTTGTTTCACACATGCGAACACCACAGCTGTGCTCCCGGGTCACCTTGCGCAAAAGTGGGACATCGGTATGTATCAGCTGGAAATTTAAGAGCCTTAAGTTATTAGCCAAGCCGTGTTGACCTTCCCAGAAGAGCTTAGTCATTATTTCAGCTGCTTAAATTCCTTATGCATTGTCTGTGAGCGCTCCCAACTTCCCTGGGCCACCTCCGACCTGATGTCACTGGGAACCAAGGCTCTCTCATGACACTCCTCGCCGTCCTCACCTGCCCACAGGTGAGGCTCATGGGCAGGAAAGAAGCTCTGTAGCAGGGAATTGCCCTTGCACTAGTGCCACCCAGCTGACCCACGCCCTACTCCGGCTCCCTCAATGAGACTTCTCCAGGGGTGCTTCACAAGCAATAAGGTTCAAACCTTTTAGTGCAATTATTTTACGTCTTCACAAATGCACGCTTGTTTAACGACCATTGAGAAGGAGCACGGCTGGGCCTTCGATGCCAGCTCAGGAGGCCGAGGTGGGATTGCTGGGCTAGCCTGAGACCCTGCCTTGAAAAAATAGAGAAACTTCTTTACCCCACGAAATTCCCCTATGCCTGTGTGTGGTCAGCTTCTCTCCCTGTCCCAAACCCTGGCTCCCAGTAATCTGTCCTGTGTCCAGTGTGGTACACATGGAGTCACACTGGGTGCCTTCCAGGTCTGCTGCCCGAGGACTGTAGCTTAGTTGGGAGAGAGCTTCCCTGCACAAGCCTGTGATTCCAGCACTCAGGAGGTGGAGGCCACAGGACCAGAAGTCCAAGGTCATTCTCTGTTAGAGTTGAGACCTGGGATCCTTGACACCCTGTCTCCCACGTTGCTTGGGCTTGGTATCCCAGTGTGTGGGCGCTTCTGCAATTGGGGATTCTGTGATCTCCACGACAAGCATCCAAACATAGGATTTTGCCTGGACCTAGTTTCCGGTTTTTTTGGAATAGATAGGATCGGCCCTTCAGCTCCCCCACCTGAGGCATCTGTGGAACAGAGTTCTCTGGATCGTTGATTTAGCTGTGGACATAAATCTAATTTTGGAAAGCAGTATAAAAATGCCTCAGTGGTTAAATCAGTTGCCTGCAAAGCCTAACGACTTTAGTTTGATTCCCCAGGACCCACGTAGAACCAGATGCACAAAGTGGCGCATGCATCTGGAGTTCCTTTGCAGTGGCAGGAGGCCCTGGCACATCCATTCTCTCTCTGGCTCTCTGCTTGCAAATAATTTGGTTTTTCAAGGTAGGGTGTCGTTCTAGCCCCAGGCTGACCTGGAATTCACTATGTATTCTCAGGGGTGGCCTCCTACCTCTGCCTCCCAAGTGCTGCGATGCCACCACGCCCGGCTATAAATATTTTTTAATGCCACCAGAAATTAAAGATTGATGGAGCTATGGTGGTGAAATTAGTTAGCACGTAGTACTTAGAGAATTTAAAGACTAATGTCTCCTCCCTGCCAGCCAGTAACCTATCTGCTGAGAACTGGGAAAGTGTCCATCCCACCTCCTGGGATTTCCTAGTGTTCCAGGGACAAAATCCTATTCCCAACACTTCCATCAGGAGCCGTTCCTCCCGGCAGTAGATGAAGCCCTGATTGTATTGGTCTACCACTGTCCCAGCTAAGCCGCAGACCTGCTGGGCTGGCATGACAGGTGCCCGGAGTGGAACGTGCCAAGCAAGCAGCTAATCTTACTACACACTATTGAGGTTACTCAGGGCTTATTTGCTGGTAGCTCAGGCTTGGAAGTGAATCATGTTGGAGGAAGTTGTAGGTTCTTGGGCCAAGGCTACAAATTCCAGGATACCTGCCTTCCTGAATGTTCACCAAGTATTTTACTATTGATTGTTTTAAAAATTAATGACAAAAGCCAGGCGTGGTGGTACACACCTTTAATCCCAGCACCCACTCGGAAGGGAGGCAGGGGTAGGAGAATTACTGTGAGTTCAAGGCCACCCTGAGAATACATAGGGAATTCCACTTCAGCCTGGGCTAGAGTGAGACCCTACCTCAAAAAAAAAAAAAAAAAAAAGATGGCAGAAAGATTGAAAGAGCCAAAGGAAGGGAAGGACTGCTTACAACACAAACTTCCAGACACAAAATGGCCTTGATATTCATGACGTCACAGTGTCTGATGATACCTACACATAATGGGAGGAAAAGATGACGACAGCGAAACAAAGCAGACTAATTGAGAGGAGGAAGAGAGATGGGGGGATGGGGAGGGAATCATAATGGTTTATTGTCTGAAAATATGGAAGCTGTCAGTAAAAAGTTTTTTAAAAAAATTAAAGCTCAGTGTGGTGGTACACCCCTTTAATCCCAGTACTGGGAAGCCTGAAATAGGAGGTCACTGTGAGTTTGAGACCAGCCTGAGACTACATAGTTGGAACTGGGCTGGAGCGAGGCCCTACCTGGGTGGGGGGAAAGATGGAAACATTTTTTTCAAATCTCTTTTTTTCGAAGTAGGGTCTCTGTAGTCCCAGGCTGGCTTCCAACTCACATGGATCCTCCTGCCTCTGCATCTGGGATCAAAGGCGTGCACCACCACGACCAGCTGGAATTTTTTTTTTAAGATGTTATCATGTAGCCTAGGCTGGCCTCAGAACTTTCTGGATGGCTGAAGATGACCATGAACTCCTGAGCCTCCTTCCTCTACTTCCCAAGTGCTGGGATTACAGGCGTGTGACATTACACTTGGCTCTGGTCTTCTTTTTTTTTTTTTCATTTTTCATTTTTCAAGGTAGGGTCTCGCTCTAGCCCAGGCTGACCTGGAATTCACTATGTTGTCTCAGGGTGGCCTTGAACTCACGGCGATCCTCCTCCCTAGTGCTGGAATAAAGCGTGCATCACCACGCCCAGCTGACTGGTCATTTTTAACAAGCACTAGCTAGAATTGGGCACCCTGTGATCTGTGCTGTGAGTGGGCTGACATTACACAGTCATGTAACAAGTGAGTTTCATACAGTATCGTTTCTAATATACAACTTGCCAGCATAGTTCCACGTGGACCTACAGTAGCTCTCATGATGGTTCTCTGCCCTCTGAGAGATGCAGGCAGCTGAGGGAGGCTGGCTCAGCATGTCCAGTGTGGTTCATTCCTTCTCAGGGCAACTCGGAAGACCAAATTGCCCCGGGACCAAAGTCTCTAAAGCAGACAGATCCCTCTGCCCAAGCGAATCAGAGCTGCAGAACAGGAAGTCTATTCCTAGTTCATACGGCCTGCTCGGACTACCCCTCCTGCTTTGGTCTCCAGGCAGCAGAAGGAGTTCTCTCTCCTCAATATTCACCAACCAGCTCATTAAGCAGGGCCCTGCGGCACCCCATGCCTCACCCACTTGGGCGTCTGCTTGAACGCTTACATGTTTCCTAAAGGGGAGACAGCCAGGCATGGCGGCCCACACCTTTAATCCCAGCACTAGGGAGACAGAGATAGGAGGATGGACAAGTTCAAGGCCACCCTGAGGAATTCCAGGTCAGCCTGGGCTGGAGGGAGACCTTGGCGGGGGAGGAAGGGGGAAATGGAAACACCTCCCACAGGTTGCTAGCTCAAAAAATGAGTCTCAAAGAATCTTCTCAGATGCAGAAGCATCTAGAAAGTGCTTTGCAGCCTGAGGGTCAGGGGAAGAAACAGGAAGATGCTCCCAGAGGGCTGCTTGCCCTCTATAGACAGTGCTATCCATTGGGGCTGTCATGGCCACCTGAGCTGATGTCCCCAGGCCCGTCAGGAAAACTGGGCTCTTGTCTGACTGTCACTCCTCTTCTGCGGAGGCTTTCTCCTACAAGCCATGGGCAATGGCTCACCCAGTACTTTATGAATGGAGGGGTTGCTGGGACAGGCCAACAGCTCTGGTTCACACTGGAACCATAGCTGACTCAGGACATGGGAATGCGATACCAAAACAGGTCTTGCTTGCTTGAAAGCCTGATGGCCTGGGTTTGATTCCCCAGCACCCACGTAAAGCCAGATGCACAAAGTGGTACACACATCTGGAGTTCACTTGCAGTGGCAGGAGGCCCTGACATACCCATTCTCTTCCTTTCTCTCTGTTTCTTCTTGCAAATAATGAATATTTTTTTTAAAAAAGCCAGGCAAGTTGGCGCACACCTTTAATCCCAGCACTCAGTAGGCAGAGGTAGGAGGATAGCCGTGCGTTCAAGGCCACCCTGAGACTACATAGTGAATTCCAGGTCAGCCTGGGCTAGAGGGAGACCCTACCTCGAAAAGCCAAAAAAAAAAATAGCATAAATGAGTGTGGTTGGAGGGATTAAGATTATGGTGTGTATTGTGTGGGTATAGAGAGATTGTCAAGAAAACATTTTGTTTTTTTCAAAAAAAGACAACGGGGCCATTACATTTTTCACACCCTGCATTTATGTACCAAATGATGCTCTGGGTGTAGATGAAGCAACTTGAAGTTTAAATGAGGCCAGTACTAACGAGGGAGGAGCCCTTGGGAGAAAGAGGAGGCTGGGCTGGCCAGCCCTTGCTGGACCAGAAGACCACCGGGAAGGCTCATTCACTCCCATTGGAAGCCACCGTCCCACAAATCCTGGTCACGTGCTTTAGGGACCCTGAACTTGAAATCCCACTATCAAAGAAGCGTCAGTCAGGTGGCCAGCCTTCTTGGGAGATCTGGACTGGCAGCTGGACAAGGGATACCCACATTTCCTGGAGTCCACTACTCAGTGTTCAGGAGGGGAGAGCCCCCGGGGCCAGGCTGTCAGCCAGCCTCTGGGGCCTGGCCTGCGTCGGCACCTTCGGCCTCCACCTGGTTCCCCTTGCCCAGCTTTTTCAAGCTCTCCAGGAAGGCCTTCCAGGTCTCGGGCACGCTCTTCTCCAGCAGCCAGCCCTCGCTCTCGCACTCGGGGTCCTCGGGGTTGGACACACCTTCCAGCGCCGTGTGCAGGTAGCGCAGTCCCATCGTGATGGTCACCTGGTGAGGACAGAGCAGCTCAGCGCTAGGAGTCAGGGACACGCGGGCGCCTGCACCTCCCTGACATATGGAAAATTTTAAATCTTTTTTAAAATATTTTATTTGTTTATTTGCAAGCAGAGAGAGAGAGAGAGAATGGGCACACCAGGGCCACTAGCCACTTTTGTACTATGTGGGTCCTGGGGAATTGAACCTAGGTCCTTAGGCTCCGGAGGTATGCTCCTTAACCACTGAGCCATCTCTCCAGCCCTTAAAATATTTTTTACTTGCAAGCAAAGAGAGAGAGAGAGAGAGAGAGAGAGAGAGAGAGAGAGAGAGAATGGGCATGCCAGGGCCTCCAGCCACTGCAAATGAACTCCAGATGCATGCACCACTTTGTGTATCTGGCTTTACACTGGGGAATCGAACCCGGGTCATTAGGCTTTGCATGTGAGTACCTTAACCACTGAGCCATCTCTCCAGCCCTGCCTCCCTGAGATATTGGGCCTTCATCTGAGGGGCGCTCACTGGAGAGTCTGGGTTGGTAAAGGTCTGACCCATCCACCCTGGCCTCTTCACAGTACCTGCCTCTTCTCCACCCTCACCTGGACCCCAATTCCTCCCTCGCCAAACCCACCAAGCATCCAAGATCCCCTGTCCTCCTCTTTATTCTCCATAGTCACCTAGGGTCCCGCTTCTCTCCCTCCCCTTCTTCCTGGGACCCCCACTCAAGACACTCCAGTCCTGGGTTCTTTCACTCATTCCAGGGATGTTCATTGGCACCTAGGGGTGCTCTGCAGTGTCACTGGATGTGATTCACATCACCTCCTTTCTGCAAACTGTGATGCAGAGTGGGTTTTTTTTTTTGAGGGAGGGTCTCACTCTAGCCCAGGCCAACCTGGAATTCACTATGTAGTCTCAGGGTAACCTCGAACTCATGGCCTCATAGCGATCCTCCTCCCTCTGCCTCCCAGTGCTGGAATGAAAGGGTGAGCCATTGTGACAGGCTCTCTCTTTTGTGTGTGTGTGTGTGTGTGTGTGTGTGTGTGTGTGTGTGTGTGTGTGTGTATAGACCAGACACCTGGGCCACTTTTTACATTCCGCTTACATTGGGTGTCTTGAGAATTGAACCCAGGACCTGCAGGCTTTACAAGCAAGCACCTTTAACCACTGAGCTAGCTCCCATCCCCTATGTGGTTTGTCTCTGTTTCATTACTTGATTGTGTGGCTGGGAGTTGTGCACCGTTTAGCACTCGCTGGGGTCCTCTGGTGCCTGAATGCCAAGGTTGGAAGCCTAGCTCTGCACTTCAGCAGCCAGGAGACTACCGAACTACACAGCTACTTCTGGTTGGCAGATCTTTAGAGGACACAGCATCTGTGACCAGAGATGTCCCTTCATGTGGAGAGCATAGGGTGACAAGACAAGACAAGCAGAGATACCAACTGTGATTGGTTATGAGCTTGGTAAGTGCTGATTTATTTTAATCTATTTATTTGTGAGCAGAGAGAGAATGGTGCACGAGGGCCTCCGGCTGCTGCAAACAAAGTCCAGATGCATGTGCCACTTTGAGCATCTAGCTTTCCGTGGGTACTGGAAAATCTAACTCTGGTCAATAGGTTTTACAGGCCTTAACTGCTGAGCCATCTCTCTAGCCTGTAAGTACTATTTTTTTTCTTTTTCTTTCTTTTCTTTTTTTCTTTTTTTTTGTCTCACTCCAGACTGGGATGACCAATAACTCACTCTGCAACTCCAGGCTGGTCTTGAACTCATAGCGATCCTCTTACCTCTGCCTCTTGAGTGCTAGGATTAAAGGTGTGCTCCACCATGCCTGACTTAAATATCTAGATATCTAGTTTAATTATTTGAAAGAAGAGAGAGAGAGAAAGAGAGAATGGGCACGCCAGGGTCTCCAGCCACTGCAAATGAACCCCAGATGCATGCACCACTTTCTACAACTGACTCGTGGGTACTGGGGAATCAAGCCCAAGTGCCTTAGCCACTGAACCATCTTTCCAGCCCTATCATTGTGATTTTTTGCCTTTAAAAATGCTGCACAATAAGCCAGGCGTGGTGGCGCACACCTTTAATCCCAGCACTCAGGAGGCAGAGGTAGGAGGATTGCCATGAGTTCAAGGCCACCCTGAGACTACATAGTGAATTCCAGGTCAGCCTGGGCTAGAGCGAGACCCTACCTCAAAAAACAAAAAAATAAAATAAAAATAAAAATGCTGCACAAGCCAGGTGTGGTGTTGCACGCCTTTAATCCCAGCACTGAGGAGGCAGAGGTAGGAGGATCACTGTGAGTTCGAGGCCACCCTGAGACTACATAGTGAATCCCAGGTCAGCCTGGGCTAGAGCAAGACCCTACCTCAAAAACTCAAAAATGAAATAAAACATGAGCTAGGGATATAGTTGGTAGAGTGCTTGCCCAGCAAACTCAAAATAAACTGGGTGTGGTTACACACACTGGTGATCCCAGCATTCAGCGGTGGAGGCACAAGAATCAAAAGTTGAAAGTTAGAGCCGGGCGTGGTGGCGCACACCTTTAATCCCAGCACTCGGGAGGCAGAGGTAGGAGGATCACTGTGAGTTCAAGGCCACCCTGAGACTACAGAGTGAATTCCAGGTCAGCCTGGGCTAGAGCGAGACCCTACCTCGAAAAACAAAAAAAAAAAGAAAGAAAGAAAGAAAGTTGGGCTGGGCAGATGGCTCAGCAGTTAAAGGCACTTGCTTTCAAAGCCTGATGGTCTGAGTTCGATTCCTCAGTACCCACATAAAGCCAGATGCACAAAATGGCATATGCACCTGGACTTTGTTTGCACAGACGGAAGGTTCTAGAGTGCCCATACTCTCACTCTCTTTAAGTTGAAGATTATTCTCAGCTAGAGAGATCAAGGTCAGTCTGGAATACATGAGACTCTGTCTCAAGTGAATGAATGAATGAGTGAATGAATGAATACAAACAAGCTAGGCAAGATGGTAGATGTCTGTCATGCCAGAACTTGGGAGGTAGATACAGGACTTCAAGGCCATCCTCATTTACATAACAAGTTCAAAGCCAGCCTAGGTTACATGAGCCCCTGTATCAAAACAACCCCCCAGCAAAATAATAATAATAATAATAATAATAGGAGGGATGTGGGTGTAGATCAGTGGTCCCTAACAATGCCAAAACAAAGTGGAGACACTGAAGTTCAAGGCCAGGGCTCTGACTCACAGCCAGGTCAAAGGCTGGTGCTGAGGAAGGAGGTATGCTGTCTATGCCTGGCTCCACCACATTAAACCCAAGTGGGGCAGGGGTTCCATCTCCCCACCCCCAGTTGGCCTACCTCAAAGAACCAGACGAGGAGTGTGACGACACCCATGGAGTTCATGAGGCCGCTGTAGTAACTGAGCAGGGCAGCCCTGCAGCCACGCAACCAGAGGTTAAGCTCCTCGGTCTGGTGGTCGTAGCTGTAGTGAGCAGAGTTGTTGGTGAGTTGGTACTGGATGCAGGGCCGCGGCGAGTTGGGGTTGCAGCAGCTGAAGGGGACACCATCTACCAGGTACCGCCCATCCACATTGCTTTTGATACGACTGAAAGAGACACAGACAGCCTGAGTCAGGCTTCCCCTCCAGGCCCTGGTCCTCCCAACCCCTGCAAACATAGGTAGGTCTCCATTCATACACTCACTCATGAGCACCTACCATGTGCCGGCCCTGGTACTAGGTTCTGCACAGGGAACACTGAGTGCTCAAACCATCCCTGCCTTCTTGGGGTGTTTGTTCTATTCTCTAGTAAACAGAGAATGCAGAAATTTGGGCTGGAGAGATGGCTCAGCAGTTAAGATACTTGCCTGCAAAACCTAACTACCCATGTTTGATTCCCCAGAACCCACATAAAGCCAGATGCACAAAGTGGCCTATGCATCTGGAGTTCATTTGCAGCAGCTAGAGGGCCTGGTGCATCCATTCTGTCTTTCTCTCTGTGTGTCTATCTCTGCTTGCAAACAAACTTTTTAAATTATTTATTTATTTATTCGAGAGAGGTTGAAAAATACAGAGAATGGGTGCAACAGAGCCTCCAGCCACTGCAAACAAACTGCAGACACATCACCACCTTGTGCTTTACATGGTTACTGGGGAATTGAACTCAGGTCATTCTGCTTTGCAGGCAAACACCTTAACCACTAAGCCGTCTCTCCAGCCTGCAAATAAACTTTAAAAAAAATTTTTTTAAAGGAGAATACAGACATTCCTCCAACCACCCTGTGCTGCCAGGCCAGCCCCCGGTGCACAAGAACTTCTCTAACCTATGCCAAGCTGGTAGGAAGGACAGGTGACCCTGGATGAGGTTCTGGCCTGCATTCATGACTATCCAAATTTAGTCCTTAATCTGCTGACTGACAGGTCACTCATGACCAAGGCCCCTTCCAACCAAACATTTCCAGACCTGTTCTGGCCCAAGGCCAGTGTTGCAGAGATGGAGCATGAAGACCCAGGACAGGCCTGGGTTTTGTCTTGTCAAACCCCTTAAACTGACCAACAGACTTCCAGCAACTCAGCAACCTATGTTTCTTTACAGCCCGTTCATTTACATGGGCTCAGAATTCAAAAGGCATTTTCACAATGACAAGTCTCTCGTTCTGATTGTGTGTATATTGTCTCAAGTGGGAAAAGCTGCTCACGAGCCAGGCTTTCGATAGAAACAGCAGACTTTAAGAACAGAGCAGCAAATGTGTATATTTATTTGCAAGCATAGAGAGAGAGAGAAAAAAAAAAAGAATAAGCAAGCCAGAGCCCCCAGCTGCTGCAAATGAACTCCAGATGCATGTGTCACCCTGTGCATCTGTATTTATGTGGGCACTAGGGACCTGAACCCAAGTCCTTAGGCTTTGCTGGCAAGAGCTTTAACCACTGAGCAATCTCTCCAGCCCCCAATTTTTATTTTTTGAGGCAGAGTCTCATGTATCCCAAACTGACCTCAAATTAGCTATGTGTACTCTGTAGCCATTTAACCAAGTGTATTAGTCGGGGTTCTCTAGAAGAACAGACCGATAGAATGAAATGTAGTCAAAAAAAGGGAGATTTATTGAATTAGCTCATGGAAGTCCCACAATTGCAGTCTGCAAGCCCGAGTCAAGAAACCGGTAGCCACACAGGCCACCTGTCTGGATGCCTCAGCAGTCCCAATGCAGCACTAAAGGCCTAAAGGCTTCCTGGAGAGCCACAGGTCTTCAGTCCAGGCTGGAAGGCTGAGGAAACTTCATTCCAGTGCTGACAAAGGGATGCCTGATGTGAGAGAGAGAGAGAGAGAGAGAGAGAGAGAGAGAGAGAAGAGTAGGGGGAGGATATCTTTCCCCTTTATGAGTTTTATTTATTTATTTATTATTAATTTTTTTTGTTTTTTTTTTTTTTGAGGTAGGGTCTCACTCTAGTCCAGGCTGGCCTTGAACTCACGGCAATTCTCCTACCTCTGCCTCCTGAGTGCTGGGATTAAAGGTGTGCGCCACCATGCCCGGCTGCTCTTTCCCCTTTATACAGCCTTACAGCAGGGTCTTGCAACCTATCCCAGACTTGATGGCTTCCTGAATCTCTGGAATTTCCTTCCTGCACTACCCTCCAGGAAGGGATATTCATTTCTAGCTTCCCTGAGCTTCCTTACATCCTGCCCTCTACTGAGAGGCTGCCTTTCTGTGAACAACCTCAGAGACCCACCCAAGATTACTAAAAAGATCAAGTTGACGACAAAATTTAACCATCACACCAAGGATGACTGATTCTTTTCTGTCATGCCAGACTGCAGCCTCATGAGAGGAGGGACTACATTCCCCAGTGTTCTTTACCACCTCCGCCTAGCACTGGCAGCTGACGAATAGGCACTCCATGAATATTTAAATAGCAGAAAACTCCTGAGTTTTTAAAAATGTATTCATATTACAGGGGTGTGAAAGAGAGAGAGAATATGGGCATGCTAGGGCCTCCTGCCACTGTAGACGAGCCCCAGATGCATGCGCCACTTTGTGCATCTGGCTTTTGAGTACTGGAGAATCCAACCAGGGCAGTCAGGTTTTCCAGCCCCTTAATGTGTACTGGTCTAAACAAATTGTTTTCAACAATGTTCACAGAAATAGCAAAATACTCAGTGGTGTGCCCATAGATTATTACTAGAAAAATTTCAGCACCAGGAGTGGGATACCTTCCAGTGAGTTGTTGGCCAGGAAGGTCCCCGATTCCCACCCCCCAAAGCATTACAAGCCACCGTCAAGGCTCTTGGTTGCCCTCCTTCCTGTTAACCAGCTGACAGAAAGCTGGAAAGAGAAGTCATCAATGCATGAGAAGTCATCAATGAGAGAGAGGTCATCAATGATGTTGAACAGCAGTGGGTCTTGCAAGCTTTAGGACTGACCAGCCAGGCCAAATGTGCCAACTGGTGCAATAGTGGCACATCTATTATTGGTTAAACCAAACACTCTCTGATTGGACTGAAGGCCTGCTCCACAGGAGGGGAAGCATGCCTGGTACTGAATACATAGTCAAAAGCCTAGGGCTAGGGAAGTCATGAGCCCTAGGGGAGTAATGCCTGCTACTGTCTGGTTAAATATATATATATATATATATATTATGCCTATCAAACTGCCCTGTAAACACTTTTTTGATCTTTATACTCATATATTAATGCTACTCTCACTTTTGGTTAGAAAATCTTCTCTTTTCAGATGGTAGTGACCCTGGGGTGGCTCAAAACTCATCATAGTGCTGAGAAGAAATGACAGTGGAGTGTTCAGCACTGGGACATCTCTATCACACCTCCTGAGGCTCAGGGTCTATTGCAGAAGAGGTGGTGGAAAGATTTTAAGAGCCAAAGGAAGGGGAGGACTGCTTACAATGTAAACTTCCAGACACAAAATGGTCTTGCTATTCATGATTTCACAGTGCCTGACACTACCTACACAAGACATTCATAATAGGAGATATGATGGTTAATTTTTGTTGTCAGCTTGACCTGTTTAATAATCTTGGGTGAGTCTCTGAGGTTGTTCTCAGGAAGACAGCCCTTTCAGTAGGGGGCAGGATGTAAGGAAGCTCAGGGAATATCCCTTCCTAGGAGGGCGGTGCAGGAAGGATATTCCAGAGATTTAGGAAGTCAACAAGTCTGGGAAGGGTTGTAAGACCTGCCCTAAGGCTATATAAAGGGGAAGGAAATCTTTCCCCTGCTTGTTTGCTATTTTGTGTGTGGTGCTTCTGATGGTTTTCTCTCTCTCTCTCTGCTTGGGCCTGTGAAAGGGGACCAGCTTCAGCTTCTTTTGTCATTATGGAACTTCCCCTGGATCTGTAGCTTCAATAAATCCTTTCCTCCCATAACTGTGCCTGGTTTGGAGGTTCATCCCAGTGGGGTGTGGCTGAATAGGATAGGAGGAAAAGATGATGACATCAAAATATAAGAGAGATTAATTGGAAGGAGAGGGGATTCAACGGAGGGTGGATTAATAGGGGGAAATGGTAGTAGGAATTATGGTTTATTGTCTATACTTAAGGAAGCTATCAATAAAAATTTTAAAAGAAATAGTAATATACTCTTTCATAAAGATGTTCAAGGGCTGGAGAGACGGCTCAGCAGTTAAGGTACTTGCCTCCAGAGCCTAAGGATCCAGGTTCAATTCCCCAGGATCCATGTAAGCAAGATGCACAAAGTGGTGCATGCATCTAGAGTTCATTTGCTGTGTCTAGAGGCCCTGGTGCACCCATAGCCCCCCACCCCGTGTCTCCCTGCTTACAAACAAATCAAATAAATTAAAAGATGTCCAAAACAAGTGAAATATTGCACACCTATACCAGGTGGAAGATAGGCATGGTGGTGAACCCCTTTAATTCTAACACTCTGAAGGCAGAGGTAGGAGGATCACCATGAGTTCAAGGCCAGCCTAAGACTACATAGTAAATTCCAGGGCAAGACCCTACCTCAAGAAAACAAAATAATAATAATAATAATAATAATAATAATAATAATAATAAACAGGTGGAAGAAGGATAGAAGTTCAAGGCTAGGGACTGGGAAGATGGCTTAGTGATTAAAGGTGCTTGTCTGCAAAGCCTGCTTGCCCAGGGTTCAATTCACAGCCACGTAGCTAAACCAAATGCAAAAAATGATGCAGTGTCTGGTATTCATTTGCGTAGCAAGAGACCCTGGTGCATTGCATGCGCACACGCATACACACAAATAAAACTTTAAAAGCACAGAAGAGTTCAAGGTCAGCCTTCACTACATAGCAAGTTTGAGGCCAGCTGAGGTTACATACATAAGAATATGTCTTTAAAAAAAGATGTTCAGGCTGGGTGGGGTGGCCATGCCTTTAATCCCAGCACTTGAGAGGCAGAGGTAGGAGGATCGCCATGAGTTCAAGGCCACCCTGAGACTCCATAGTGAATTCCAGGTCAGCCTGAGCTAGAGCGAGAGCCTACCTCAAAAAAATGTTCAGGGCTGGAGAGATGTCTCAGTGGTTAAGGCACTTGCACTTGCCTATAAAGCAGAAGGACTCAGTTCAATTTCCCAGGACTGGATAGATGGCTTAATGGTTAAGTTGTTTGCCTGCAAAGCAGAAGGACCTGAGTTCGATTCCCCAGGACCCACGTAAAGCCAGATGCACAAGATGGCGCATGCATCTGGAGTTCATTTGCAGTGGCTGGAGGCCCTGCTGCACCTTTTGTTTCTCTCTCTCTCTCTCTCTCTCTCTCTCTCTCTCTCTCTCTCTCTCTCTCTCTCTCTCTCTCTCTCTCCCAAATAAATAAATAAAAGGATGTTCATATTTAGCTTCTAACTATAATCATTTTTAAACTATAATCTTTTTAGTACAAGTCTCCAGTTTGGGCTCTCTTAAGTCCCCAGACACCACTGTGACCACTGTGACTGTCTGTCCTTACAAGCTCCAATCATGGTTAAGCAAGTACAAACTGCAAATGTCATTTTCCCTAAGATTTTTTTGGGGGGGTGTTTTGTTTTGTTTGTTTGTTGTTTGGTTGGTTTTTTGTTTTGTTTTGTTTTTCAAGGTATTATGCCCCCCAAACTGCCTTATAAACGCTTCATAAAAAATATGTATATGCCGGGCGTGGTGGCGCACGCCTTTAATCCCAGCACTCGGGAGGCAGAGGTAGGAGGATCGCCATGAGTTCGAGGCCAGCCTGAGACTACAGAGTGAATTCCAGGTCAGCCTGGACTAGAGCGAGACCCTACCTTGAAAAACCAATATATATATATATATATATATATATATATATATATATATATATATATATATATATATATAGGGCTGGAGAGATGGCTCAGCAGTTAAGGCACTTGCCTCCAGTGCCTAAGGACCTGGGTTCAATTCTCCAGTGCCCACATAAGCCAGACCCACAAGGTGGCACGTGTGTCTGGAGATCCCTGGCACACCTATATTTTCTCTCTCTCTCTCTCTCTCTCTCTCTCTCTCTCTCTCT
>PVHP010023258.1:0-27456 GCA_004024765.1 Zapus hudsonius
GGAATTCAGGCTACATCCTGATCCTCTTCCCAAACCAGCCTCAGTATCAACAAAGATCAAAGATAAAGACTTCCTCCCTAAACAAGAGCCCACACCTGGCCCGAGAAACTGTCCTTCCGATCCCTCCTGATCCTGAGAGCACGTGACCCCCTGAGCCCCGCACCCAACCTCATGTGACCAACCAGACCCCAACCTGAACGTTTACCCCTTAAAAGCCCTGATCTAAACCTGCCTTGCGCTTTTTTGCCACCCTTGGTGAAAAATGCCCGGCAGCTCGCTTTTCCTCCTATTAAAACCTTTCCTTTCAGAGTGGTCTCTTGTGGTCATTTCCATTCTAACAGTTGGAAAGAAGGGATTTAGTAGAGGGCAAATATGGGAGAGGAGACAAAAGGGAATCATGATCAGGGTACATTGTATGTATGTATGTAGGTTGTCAATAATTTTTTTTTTAATCTCTGTGGAACAATTCTATTTCTATGAGATAGCACAGCTCTAGCCTCTGCATTTCTGTGACTTATTTTCCTTGTTTCTAGGACTCAGACCAGGATCCTACACTCAGTACATGTTCATTACAAGCACATTTGAGGGCACTGGAGAGATGGCCCAGTGGTTAAAGAGCTTGCTGTGCAAGTGTCAGTACCCAAGATCAGATCCCAGGATCCATGAAAAGCTGGACGCTTCATACTTGACTGTAACCCCAGTGCTCTTATGGTGAGAAGGAAAGTGGAGACAGGAGAATCTCCCAAAAGCTTACAGGCCAGATACTGGCAAATACACCCTGCCTCCAATGAGATGGAAGGTGAGACCCATCACTTGAGGTTGCCTTCTGATGTCCACTTACCACTGTGGCACACACACACACACAAACAGAACCCCACCAGACTGGGCCTGCACCAGTGATGTGTGTTGATGAACACCCTCCCAGAGGGGAAGATCTCACAGGATGTTTCCTTTCAGCACACTCTGAAATGGCTTATTTTTTTTCTCTGTCTCTTGCCTATGCTTCTTGGAATCACTTCCCACACATTGCTTTCATCACCATCTTTGGTTCAGGATTTGACTCTGAGGGACTGAAGGCCAGGCAAGGACAGACATGTGATATCTGGGTCTTATCTCTCTCTCTCCCCCTCTGCCTTCATTTGCTTTTACTAATTGCTTTCACACACCCAGGGTTTCATGTCACTGTTTTGCATAACCACTGCTCCTTTCCCCACATTCAAGGCTATCAGCTGTCTGACCCAGTACCAATTTCCCACCATGCTTTTATCCACTCTACTCCACCCCACACTTTTGTATTTCAGCTACACTGCTCTCTTTCACTCCTTAAATGTGCCCCTCGGAATGTCTCACCTTCCTTCTCTTATGTGGGTGCTTAATTCTGCAACCCTAACTTCATCCAAACTGCTAAAAACATTCATTTCCAAAAGCCAATAGGCCCCTTCCCATTCTCACGATTGTGAGTGGATTTTAGATGACGTGATTTTTGTCTCAGTTCCAGGTTTTGTTTGGAGGTGGCAGCAGTGAGATCTACACAGAGAATGCGACGAACATTGTGTAAGAAAGGAGGCGCTGGGGATGCCTAACAGGCACGAAGCTCTGGGCTCCATCCTCAGCACCACATATACTCGTGAGTGGTAGAGTACACCAGTCTGCCCAGCATTTGGAAAGGTGGAGGCAGGAGGGTGAGAAGTTCAAGGTCCATCTCTGGTTATATAGTGAGGTGGAGAACAACCTGGGTTACATGAAGACTCTGCCTCAATCAATCAATCAATCAATCAATAAATAAAGAATAGAAATAAAAAAAAAAGAAAAGAAAAGAAACCACCTCCAGTGTGGTGACTTTATAAGAATTTCACTGAGTGCCACTAAATTCAGATCGATTCATGTGTCTTTGTTAACAACATGGGGCTTGGCTCTGGTTTGCCGCCTTGGTGCTGCAGAGAAGAATGGTAAAACGCAGCATATTAGAGCAGAGAGGACAAAAGAATGGAAGAGCCAGAGGATGGAGAGGAGTGCCATGGAGCGCAGCCTGCCAGATAAGACATGGCTACCGCATTCATGAACTCACCTTGACTGTCATTACCTTAACAAAAGACAAACAGCATTCCACCATGAGTGATGGAGGAGCTCATGAAGCCCCCCTTCTCTGAAGACTTATTGTCGGGTAATGGTTGCTGGGGCTGGGGGAGACATTTTCTTCCTTGGTATAGCTACTGTTAAATGTCCTGTGCTCCAGTAAATAACCCCTTACCCATGCTCATGCAAGCAACCTTAATTAATCTCAGTGAATCACTCCTCCCCAGACACATCAAAGTAGAAGTGAGAAAATGCTAAAAAGAATGGAGAAAAAAGAAAAAAAAAAGAATGATAGAAGTGGAACTAGTTGGCAAGGGTCCAGTGGGAGGGAGAGGGGTAGGAGAAGGGAATGAGCCAGTGTAGGGGTGACAGGCTCTGAAAGGAAAGTGAGGAATGTCCTGGAGCTGGTATGGGAGAATCCAGATCATCTTATCTCCACTTTGTTAGAGGTCAGAATGTCAGAAGGACCAGGCCTTTCCTTAAGGAGTTCCCCTTTCCTAGAAGAGATAAGGTTATACCCTTTCTGGAGGACTAAGATAACTGGGAAGATTGCCCCTTTCCCAAAAATCCTGATCTCCTACCTAGAAACTGGCATTGGAGCTGGTTAGTTTAGCCCCCATAAAGTCCATAAAAGATCTCAATCTAGGTCTCTGGGCTCTCTTATTTTCTAGGAAGCTCATTCCTGTCCCTTGTCTGGCAGGAGGAGCTCTGTATTCTTCCCCCCCCCCTTAAGCTCTATCTTTTAAATAAAATCTTTCTAAACTTTACCTTCTGGTTTGTGGGTTTCATTCTTTGAATTCATAAGACAAGAACCTGGAGGCCTCTAATTCAGTGGGAATTTTGCATAACCCTGAGTGTTCAGCACCCTAGCTCTTGAATTATTGCCCACCCAAGATCTGAGAAAGGCTCTGTCATTCTCAGACACCTCAAAATTCCCATTTCATATCATGGGAAGTGAATATGATCTAAATACATTATATACTTGTATAAAAAGTTGGGAATAAATTTTAAAAAAATAACCCCAAGCACAGCCTCTCTAGTGATGAATTCCTTTTTCCTGAGATAACCTGGAGGCCCTTGGATAACCTGGAGAATTTTGGATCATGAAAATGAGCATTGCTGAGTGTGTGGATTTTTAAATTAACTTTTCACAGAATACTTGGATAGAGAGACAGGAAAAAAAAAAAAACTTCTTGACATGCATGTTAGTTGCTACAAAGCAAAACAGATTTACAATTACATCCGCGAGGGCAGAGGGAAACAGAACCGTTGCAGAATTTCTAGTGAGCAGGAGACGGTAATCTGAACTGCATCGTGTTTTACCCTTGCCTGAAGCGCCAGGCAGTGCAGCTGGTGGTCGCCAGCATGCATTCTGGTGGTGAAGGTCTGGCTTGAATTTGGTGAGTGCTGACTCTGTCACTTCCCAGCTGTGTGACCTCAGACAAGGGTGGATGCTCCATGAACTTCAGGCTTGCCTTCTGTGTGTGGACACAATGCTGGACATTAGCTCTAAGCATCATGGGAAGGGGCCAGTGAATTTCATGCATTGCTCTTCAGCAGCATTCAGTAGGTGTCCCATAGGATTTACATTATCATTATCATTATTATTTTATAATATATGTATATATGCATACGTATGTGTGTATGCACACACATATACACACAGATATAATTTATTGAGACAGTCTCATTATGTAGTCAAGCTGGCCTCAACTCCAAGGTCACTGAATTGTCTTAGCCTTCTGAGTGCTGGGAATACAGGGCTGCACTATCATGCCCAGATCAGCATAGGAGTTTTTGTTTATTTGTTTGTTTTAGACAGGAAGGCAGGGTCTCATGCTAGGTTGGCCTCAAACGCACTAACTATATGGCAGAGGATGACCTTGAACTCCTGATCCTCCTGTTTTCACCTCCCAAGTGCTGGGATTACAGGCCTGTCCACCATACAACCATGTCTGGATTTTCAGTATATGATGTGTTTAGTAACAGTTCTTCTTTTGATTTAGGTTCTTGGTAATGTAGCAGAGGCTGGCCTGGGTCTCACTCTGTAGCCTAGGCTTACCTTGCACTCAAGATCCCTTTGTCTCATTTTTCCAAGGGCTGAGATTATAGGCATTCATAACCACGTATGGCCAAAGTTTTGTAACTTTGTACATCATAGACAACATGATGTTTGAAATGTGCACACATTGTAGAATGCCTAAATGGAGCTAATTTACATATGTATGAACTTGCATTTTTTTTTGCTAGGATTTTTTATTTATTAAATTAATTATTATTTTTTAGTAGTCAAAACTTCATGTATCCCAGACTGGCCTTAAACTCTAATGCATCTGAGTATGACCTTGAACTTCTGATTCGCCTGCCTCTACCTTCCACGTGCTGGGATTATAGATGTTCACCATCATGCTCAGCCTAAGTATATTTATAACACTTGTCTCATTTCAGCATCTACTTTCTCCATAGGGTCTTTAGGTTTCATTTAAGGATGTCTTATCCTATTTTTAATTTTTTTCCAGTGACCCATTCTTTAATTTTTAAAATATTTTTATTATTAATAAGTTTATACATTGTTCGAGCAAATCTTGTGAAGGTGTCCCCGTTTCCCTCCTCTTTGTTTCCTACCCACTGGGGTCCTTCCTCGGTGTGCATATTGGATCTGTCCATAGGGTAGACATTCTTTAATTCTAATAGCAGAACTCATTGGACAACTACTTACAAAGAGTAGAGGCTTCCAAAGGAGGTTATGCTATGCTGAATACTTTATTTATATTTTTATGTAAACATAATTTGCTTTGTAGGCACAATATAACAAAAGCTCTGAAGCCACAAACACATTGGACGATGTTTCTGTTTACTCTCATAAAGCCTAACTTACAGAGAAGCCTTCACAGTTCCTTTAAGGCAACTGAGACACTCTTGACACTTCCTTCAGCAAACAGTCACAAGACAGGAAAGAAGGTGCTTAACATGAGAGTCCAGGGGATGACTGACCAATTCACATCCTTCATCCACGCTCCTGTTCTCCATGGGGAGGCTCATCACACTCTCATTTTCTCATTCTGTATTCTGAGAGGAGAGGGTTTTAACCAATAGACATGCCTATGATTGACTGCTGGATTAATTCTGCTGGTTAAAAAAAAACACATAGATTTGGGGAGGGACGACATTCCATGCTTCTCTGCTGGACGTGACAAGGGCCATCTGGATTCCTAATATTGGTTAGGTTCCCTGTCCCCTGGAGAAGGACCCTCATGGGGCCCTTGGCCCTTAGTCTCTCTTAGAATAACACGTTTGCTCAATAGGGACAGCACTGAGATAGTGGTCATTAAGATAACCCACCTTTGAGGTGGTTATGGAAGAAACATGACCAATAAGCCAACATTTAGCAAAGGTATTTGGTGGTAAGTTTTCCATTATTTCTCTGAACGTTCCAGAATTGGAATGTTAGTTTGCCCTGGGGAAAAGACAATGATGTGTTTTGCTCCCTCTTCTCAGACACTACCCCCTTGGCTCATCAGCTGGTGGCACCATTCTTATCTTCATATGATCATGCACATTCACAAGGAGAGACTCCCTTTAGAAAAATATTGTCATAAATAAGTCATTACCACGAGCTTAGGGTGGGGGAAAGAACGTGATGGATGGGGTGACATTTGTTACAACAGAACACTGGAAATCAAACAGGTCATTATTGAAATGCATTCATTCCCATCCCACCAGGGAAGGGTTGGGTTCACCCGAAAGCTTGTTTTGTGGAGAAGCTGTGCAATGAAAGAACTCTCTTAAGAATGCAAAGCAACGTGCAGTGCCAACCACAAGGGAACCCTCTTAGGTCTTCCATAATGGAAAGCAGCCGGGGAGGAGTGAGGCGCCCCATGCGGACACACTGAGACTGCCATTCTCTAGGGAGACTTCTCAAGCCCATCAAAGGAGGTGGGGGTGTTTCTCAGGAGCCACCAAGTGGTTTGGTCCAAAAGGAGCCCTGCCAAACCAGCACCATGGGTGTGTGTGGGGGCCGTGGGGAGGTGGGAAAGGGAGACCTGTGCATATGGCCTCAGGTCCCTGGTGTTGGATACATACTGGAATATGCTTTGGCAAGATGAAAGATACTTGGTGACTTTTCCCCAATGTGGTCTTCAAGGGAAGGTGGTCTCTTGACAGGGAATTGTAATGTTCACAGCCGGGGTACAAAGGAAGGCGAGTTTCTGGGAAGCCATCTGAGTGATTTGCACATGTATTGGGTTTTCTTAAAGTTAAAATGAAGTGTATATGGCCCTAGGGTTTGCTCATGAGAACAGATCTCTATGGCTGACCCATTCTATCCTGAACAACCCTCCCTCCCTCCCTGGGTTTATGAGTAAGAACATGGAAAAAAAAAGATCCAGTACTAGAGGGCTTGAGAGTGAGGCTCATACCTTAAGACAAAGGGACAGATGCAGGGAGGTCGCCTCTTAAAGGGAGAGAGGAAAAAGTCCAATTTGGAGATTCCTGTGTTTATGGGAATCCCCCTCCTGACCTTCCCTCTTACCATCAGCCAAACTGGCAGCTCCTAGTCAGAGGCTGGCAGAGTGTCATTGGCCTGCAAAATGCAAGGACCTGGACAGCACCCTGTGACAACACTTTTCAATTCAAATGTGCCCTGGCTCATGACTTGGCCTGTGGGCTGATATTAGTTTGCAAGACTTTTCTAGAACTGTCGAGAAGGACCCAGAGATACATGGGTTTGATACAAGGGAGAGTGTGATACACAGACCAGGAAGGGACATAATACTTCGTGGAATGGGATTGGCACTGAATTCCAAAAGAACAACAGTGATCAACAGCTTCTTAGCTCAGCTGACTGCGGACAACACGACACACACTGGGCACGGCATTTGTTCACTGGGACACAGAGGAGTTCTCAAAGCTGGTCATCTTCCTCCAGATGTCCTTCCTTCACGCTCTCCCACCTCAGGTTAGGCTTATTGGATGAAGGGCATCCGCTCCTTGTTCTCGCTGTCACCTTCGTGGTCCTCCTCCTCTTCCCCAGCCTCGCTGGTCTCTGTGCTGTCATTGGCCATCTGTAATTCAAGAGTACATGACAGAGGGCTCTGCCACTCAACCCTTGCCTCCAAGCATCAGCTATAACTGCCTGGGGAAGACTTCCTCCTGAGTGGTCATTGCTATTGGAGAACCTGCCTCTGAAGGTCCCTCCCATCCCCTTTACTGACACCTGGGAGACCTCCCTGGGTCCATCCTGGACCTCAGAATGCCCTACATGCAGTCTGACTTTAAACTTCCTCCCTTCAACCATAACCTTCCATCTAGGAAGGCTGCTGCATCCTTCCCAAGAAGGGCAGATCCTGAACACTTGACTGGAACTGTTTTTTTAATTGACTTTTTATTGACAGCCTCCATACATATAGACAACAAAGCATGATCACAGCCCCTCCCACTACCACCTCCTTCCTCTGAATCCTCCCTCCGCTGAAACCCTTCTTTCCTACGAGTGTCTCTTCTATTTTGATGTCATCATTTCCCCCTCCTATCATGCAGGCCGTGAGAAAGCAAGGGTGTATTTTTAGCTCTGCTTTGATGAGAATTCTCCCTTTGTCTAGCAGCCTGCCCCTAGCCTGAGGACCAGCAGGATCTGATGGGTTAGTGGGGACAGGCAGTGACGCTCCATGGGAAGTCAGAACCAACTATTTTTCTTGAAAGCAATAGCTGGTCAGGAGGTTCTAGAGCCTTCTATCCCCGGGGCTGGCAGAGACCTGCTCAGGTTTTTAAAAGCCATGGGATTCCAATCTCATCTCCCCTAGCCTTGTATTCTCATTAGCCTGCGAACAGTTCTGGGACTTTGGGAGCATTTCATAAACTGTATCCATTGTTAGCAATCACTTCAACATTGTCAAATGTCCTCTTGTTAAGTTGTCCTTCACCAAGCGGAATGGCTGACAGGCCTGAACCACATGGTGGCTGTAACAGACAAGGAAGTATTTTTCAAAACACTTGGATGGAGAGACAGGAGAGCTTTGCGTTCTTGGGGCTGGCAAGATGGCTCAGTGGGTACAAGTGCTTGCTTATAAGGCTGCTGGTCCAGTGCTCACATCAACCAGACACACAAAGTGGTGCATGGATCTGGAGATCATTTGCCATGGCAAGAGGCCTTGGTATGCCTATGCTCTCTCTCTCTCTCTCTCTCTCTCTCTCTCTCTCTCTCTCTCTCCTCACAAATAAATAAATAAAAACAAATTTTAAAAATTTTTAATGGGATTGGAGAGATTGCTCAGTGGTTAAGGCGCTTGTCTACAAAACCAAACAATCTGAGTTTGATTCCCCAGTACCCAGGTAAAGCCAGATGCACAAAGTAACTCATGCACCTGGAGTTTGTTTGCAGCTTCTGGAGGCCCTGGAACACACACTCTCTCTCTCTCTCTCTCTTTGCAAATAAATAAAATATCTTTTAATAGTTTTTAAAAGAAAATTTAGTTCTTTCTTTTGAAAAGGACAAAAACTCATGTGCCAATGAACAAAACCAAAACCAAAACCAAACAACCATGTCCCCTAAGTGCTTTCTTTGTTAATTCTTACTTAGAACTTAGTTTGGGCCACAGTGCTCCATGAATGTCATTCTGACTGACTTTGGAGAACATATCAGTCTCTAGTTCATGAGCAGAGGACCAAAGCTAGAGTGCAAAGCAAACACCCGGATTGCAAATGGACTCAGAGCTGGGCTGCAAATGCATGCAGCAAACACTACACGGTATGTGCCTGCCCCTGGCCCAAGCAGCTCACTTGGGAACAGAAGACTTGAGTAAGACCCGCATTGCTCATCGGGTATTGCTGGATAGTAGGGTTTTATATTGACAAAACCAAACCAAACCAATGGATGCATGAGGAAGCATCTCAGAGGTGGCTGGCATCATTCTGTTTTGTACGCTTATGTGGATCACAATAATAATCCTTCCTACTGGTGTAGGCTCATTGTCTTTTTTTTCTTTTGCATGTGTATGTGTGTGGTGTGTGTGCATGCTTGTGGATACCTGGACTCTCTGGACAGCAGGCCCTAGGGACCCTCCTGTCTCTTTCTCTGCACCACTGGAATTAGAGGCGGGTACCACCATGCCTTGTGTTTTACCACGGCATCTGTGGATAGGAACTCTGGCCCTCATGCTTGCCTCACAAACACCATCTCTGTAGCTTCCAGCTTCTTTTTTCTGTGCTTTCTGGTCTGTGCTCTCTGATGGCTCTTACCTTGCCTAATTCCTCACTTCTGGAATCACTGACCACCCCAAGCCTCTCCAGCCTTGTCCTCAGATGAGCCGACACCCTAGAGACTTTTGATTCATCTTTCGCCTTGAGATGAATAATTTCCTATGCTTTCCACTCACCAGTGGAGTCGGGGTCTTTTCTACATCCAGAATTAACTTCCCGATGTTCCCTCGATCATGGATGCGCTGCATGGCTTCCTTCACCTGAGACACAGGGTGAGAAATAAGGCCTGGTTAGCGAGATGTGCTTCAGATGGACAATGGTCCTGGACAAGACAAGCCGCCCCAGGGTCATGTACTCTTGAATTACAGATGGCCACCAGAGGGTGCTGCAGGCAGACAGCGTCAGAACCATGCCCAAGGGTACAAACAGGCTCTGGTTGTGTCAATTACACACACTGATCTCTGTAAATCTGCTGGGTGTGAAACGGAGGATTATAGCTTTTTCAATAACTATATGAAATTTTCCTTTTTTTCTTTTTTGAAATAAGGGCAGAAGAAGGTTCTCTGTAGTTATAAGACTTGCCTGCCGCAGGAATACCAGTCAAACGAAGGCATACCGGTCAGACTGTTTGAATCAATAAAAGTATTTTTCTTTCGAGGTAGGGTCTCGCTCTAGCCCAGGATGACACTGGAAGTCACTCGGTAGTCCCAAGCTGGTCTTGAACTCACAGTAATCCTCCTACCTTTGCCTCCCAAGTGCCGGGATCAAATGTGTGTACCACCACACCCAGCAATACAAGTGTTTTTGAGGGCCATTTGAGACTTACATATCCATTATTAACTCTGATAATTGGGCTAAATAAACCCATTACTAAAGCTGATCTTCACTCAAGAAAACTCTCATGATTCCTAGTTATTTGGAGGCAACTGCCTCGACCTACAGCAACTTTCCTTAGAAGGTGGGTCCTTCTTAGAAAGGAGACCTGCCATGTCTCCCGTACCCTCTGTGAAAGCAGGCGGTGACACAGTGCTCAGAGCAGTGCATTTCCTGACTGTGTAGGAAGGGAACTGCAGGGCTCTGTGGGAATGAGCAGAGAAGAAACCAGAGCAACATGGAGCTCCGTTCCTTAGCATGGGCTATGCCTTGCAATCACAGTGAAATCTAAGTGGAAATGCAACCGCTCTTGACTTAAGTCATTTAGTAAACGTTACTTCCTATGCTAGATGCTGTGACTTAAAAATTAAAGTCAGACACAGTGACTGGCTTTGAGAAATCCAGCCTGCAGCTTATGGAGAGCATTAAGTTCTATGGAAATCCAAGCCTTCCACACATTTGAATACAAGCTTGGCAGAGCTATTAAAATGTTTATATCTGAATTGCTTTTCCGGGACTTCAGAGACACCGTTCAATTGATGGGGGAAAGACCACATTAAAGATAATGGCTGTGTTGCTTTTAATGGCGAAACATCAAAACAACTTCTATGTCACAGTAAGGGAAGGTTAAGTAAACAATGGCTTCTACATTTACCTACAGAATGGAAATGCCCTTAGCTGTTAAGGAATATAAAGTTATGTGCAGCTAATTAGAAAACACACAGCAGGATTAAATGCGTTTGTAATACTGCTAAATGAGAAAACTGACGTGCTCATTTTTATTTACCTCTTTAAAACATGGATGTTTCACTAGAAAGGGAACTGGATACCTCTTAAAGCTAGTTTCCAAATACTGTCATTTGGTAGCATGTTATCAAATCAATACTTAATTCAAATTAAATCCATCTTTTAATATGGTTTTTGGATACTTTAGCATTGGTAAGAAAAACCTCTGCTTTACCAACTGATGGTGATGCCTGACAGTTACATTTTCTGACCCCAACACATAATGCCGTTAAAGTCCTCCTGTTCATGTGGTGATATTACTTCTGAAAAGCTTCCACACATGGTCATCACAACAGGTACCAGCACTGCCCCTCAATGTGTGTGTGTGTGTGTGTGTGTGTGTGTGTGTGTGTGTGTGTGTGCGCGCATGTGCGTGTGTGCACACGTAGGGGATGGTTGGTTCCAAAGCTCTCGTGGCTCTCAACACGTGTGGATGTTCAGGTCCCTTGTGTAAAGGAGCACTGCATGTATTTGTATAAAACCTGCACACATTTCCCCACAGACTCCCAGCCATCTCTAGATTGCTTGTAACACCCAATACAATGATGTGCTTCCTACGTGTTCTACTGTATCAAGAGGAAAGATGACAAACAAGACATCTGTGCCCAGGTATTTCCTCTCCAAGTTTTGTTGAATCTGCTGATGCAGCGTCTGTAGATGAGCTGAGCTGACCTTGCTCACTGGGAGTGCCATGAAAGGTTAGACAGTTGCAGGAATGACCTACTGATCCTCCCTCTGCTCTCATGTCCACATTCGTAATTCTCTCCTTGAATGTAGGCTAGACCTAGGACCCTGCCTCCAACCAGCAGGGCACAGCAGACGTGACAGGTGTCCGTTCCACTATCAGGTCATGATGGTCACTGCCACCCTGGATCTCTCTGTGCCCTCCTCGCTTTGTCACTGTGGAGATGAATGCTGCCTAGCTGGCAGCTGTGTGACGTCACCTGCATGGCAAAGACAGTCCACAAGGAACTGAGATCTTCAGGCTCCCTAAAGATCTGAATCTTGCCAACAACCCCCAAGAGAGCCTGGAAGGCTGACATCTTGATGGCAGTTTTTTGAGAGCTGAAGGACAAGGGTGAGTCATCTCCAGTCTGCGGCGCCCCTCCCCCAGCCTATGAGCTCACAAATACTTTTGTAAGTCATGGTTTTGGGGTAAATATTACACAGCTATTGGTGACAGAATTATGGTTCAGAATCAGGTGGGCTAGACTTCAACACTTTCTCCATTTCTGCCCTGAATGAGCAGCTTTGCAGCGTTCGCCAAGGTAGAAGAAAGCAGTGTCAATGGCCCTGGCCCAGCTCCTCATGATTCAGTCATCACTCAGAAAAGTCAGTAAGCACCTTGGGTGAATGTTTGCTTCAGCTTTTTTTTTTTTTGGGGGGGGGTAAGATTTGCAAAGATAAAACATCCAAATAATAATGTGTTAATGATATATTTGCACTGGAACTCTGGAATTAGGGGTGTATTATAAACACCTCCAGTCAGAGCAGTCCTGCTCCAGGGCTCAGTGGCTTCGTGGGTTTATGGGTACCAGACTGTGCAGAGCCGCTCTAAGCAGTTGCTCGGGGTGCCTGCCAAAGCCCCCAGGTGCAAAGGAAGGGCTGCATATGATATTTTCCAGATTGATTGAATGAATGAGTAAGCAGGTTAGTAGAGGAAGTGATACCATGTAGCCAAGCCTCACCCAAGCAGTTTCTATTCTGTCTACCCCACATCCCAGAGGCCCTGGCTTGGGCCACTGTCTCTTGGTGGCCTCGAGTGCTGCCTGGGTGGCCCAGAGGAGTCTGTTTCTAGTCAGGACTGAGATCCCCACACCCTGTGGGAAATAAGGCTGATGCTAGCTGTCAGACCAGCCAGATGTGGTCTCAGCAGCTGGATTCCCCATGGCTGGGGATTCTGGAAGTTCTCAGGCCATTTACACAGAACTGCAGCGCTATCTTCTCAGCACAGGGAGGGAAACTGAGTTAAGCCCTGTAAACACCTCAACATCTCAGGATCCTGAGGTCACCTGGGCCTTTTCTGACACACTGCTCTGTCCACTTCAATGGCAACCAAACAGATGGTGGGTGGGACAAGGTCACAGGAGCCTCCTTGGTACCATTGTTCCACCTTCCTCCTAGGTTGAGTGACAACAGCCATACTGTCCTTCCCTCCATTCATTCATTCAACACAGGCAAAGCCTGCATAGAATGGGAATGCTCTACCCAAGCAGCCGCAGACCCCCTCGTTAATCAAGCTGGTCATAATGAAAAACATTGAATGCCTTAAAGAAACATGTGTTCCAAAGGGACGGAACAGTGTTTGTTGATTGGGAAAACATGGTGGTGGAGGGAAGCAATATTTAAACAGGAGAGACAATGGACTGAGCATCTCATCACCCCCACCCCTCCACCAGCATTCCCTGCTTACCCACTGCTGAGGTTCCCATGAGGACCCTAGAATGCCCTGCGAAACCTTGCTGTATTCATTGTATAACATCAATGACTTACTTAGGGTCTTTGGGATATTCCTTTTTTTTTTCTCTGCAAAGTGGAGGTAAGGGTTTTTTTTATTATCCATAATGACTTACATTTAATGGGCAAACAATGAATTGTTATCCCCAGTTCCCCAATACTCCTCTTCCCCATCCCCAATCAGCTGGATATCCTCCTCCGTGGGCAGTCTGGATCAGTCCTTGGGGCTGGGGACCATGGATAGCCTAGGAGTCAGCCCGGTTCTGCCGGCACTAGTATGTTGTTACTGAGGGGTGCCATGTCTCTGATAATCTCCCCCACCACGGCTCTCACAATCTTTCTGCCCCCTCTTCCGCTCAGTTCCCTGAGTCGTGGTGGCTGAGTATTAAGGCTGCTTTATTGTTGAGAACTTAGGGGTCTCTGTACTTCTGCTTTAGGTTGTCTCAAAATCATTGGTGTCTGTCTCACTGGCTTGTCCTGTGTTGTCTGAATGGCTGTGGCTGTGGGTCACTTGTTCATCCCATCATTCTCTGTGGGGTTCCATAAGGATCCTCCACAGTATGTCTGGGGTGGCTCACCTCTTGCCAGGATGTCAGCCTGTGGCTCATTGGTAGGGTTGGATAAGCCACAGCTCTCTCACTGCATTCTTTAAGATACAAACAGGGGCTGGTGAGATGGCTCAGTGGTTAAGGCACTTGCTTCCAGTGCCTAAGGCCCTGGGTTCAATTCCCCAGGACCCACATAAGCCAGACCCACAAGGTGCTGACCCTGGTGCACATGAACTCTCTCTCTCTCTCTCTCTCTCTCTCTGCTTGAAAATGAATAAATAAAAAATATTTAAAAAATAAAAAAAGATACAAACAGAATGTCCATCGGAGAGTGAGATCAGTGTAGGTTAACTGAGATACACATTTCTGAATTAGCTAGGTTCTATTTTTAGTAGCCTCTCTGTAAATCACTCGCATAGTGCATCTCTCCTTGGGGGCCCAAGAGTCCGGCCCCCAGTGCATATCGCCTTAGTCCCCAGTTCCAGTTAAGGGCACCCCCTCACTGAATGGATTATTTGGCAGAATTAAAAGCTATTGATTGCCTCTCCCAGGCTTTGGCTCCTCCATTGCACAAGTGCTCCTCTCTTGGTTCGCTGTTCTCTCCCAGTAGGAAGTGTGTTCAGCCTACTCATGGTGGCCGACTGCGTTTCATATCAGTGGTCTCGTTTACTCCAGCTGTCGTTGACCAGCTTCCCCTGGCAGCTTATGCAGTGCCTTCCAGCTCTGCACTGACTACTATCTGGGTGCTGGTTTCTGTTCTGGACCTCGCAGGGTCTCTCGATACTGATTGATGGCTTTCTGTGGTTTCTTCAGCAACAGGATCCTACCTCAGGCCTGGGGTGGGCATTCAAGAGCTTTGACAGAATCCTGTCTTGTTTTTTGGACCTCATGGTTCACTTTGGTCAACAGCTCAGTGAAGGAAGGAGTCGGTGACTGGAACCAGGAGTAGCCAGACTGATCGATTTTTCACAGGCTTAGGCTCTCTCCCCTTCTATTCACAGCCCCTCTTGCCAGACAACACCCACTACTTGCTCAATAGGTTACAGTAAGCAAGTGAGGATTTTATGATTATGAACCCATTTTGGTTTAGCTTCATGATTAAGTCACCCCCCTTCCCCCATCCCTTACCCCTCTTTCATAACCTCTCACTTCTTTCTACTGGTCTGTGTAGTTTACGGTTAGCCTGGTTAAGAACCACATATGAGGGAGAATATGCGGCATTTGACTCTCTGTTCTTTTGAGAGATTGCTTAGTAGGATCTGCTCCAAGTCAGACCATTTTTCTCCAAATTTCAATATGTCATTTTTCCTTTCAGCTGAATAGAATTCCATCATGTAAATATACCATAGTTTTGTTATCCATTCTTCCATGGAAGGGCATTTTGGTTGATTCCAATTCTTGGTTATTATGAATTGAGCTGCTATAAACATAGTTGCACACATGTCTCTATCCTGAGAAGTGACATCTTGCGGGTAGATTCCTAGTAGAGGGATAGCTGGGTCCATTGGTAGCTCTATGTCCATTCTGTTGATGTGTTTCTACAGTGCTTTCCAAAGCAGATGAAAAAGCTTGCAATCCCATCAGCAGTGAATGAGGGTTCCTTTTTCCTCACATCATCACCAGCAATTATTGTTGTTGGTTTTCTTTATGATTGCCATTCTGACTGGAGTAAGGTAGAATCTCATTGTGGTTTTGATTTGTGTTTCCCTGACGCTTAAGGATGCTGAGCACTTTCTCAAGTGAGCAAAGACCATTTGTGTTTCCTCCTCTGTGAATTCTCTGTTGAGATCAGTGCCCCATTTTGGGAGGGGACAGTTTGAGTGTTTAAGGTTACATGGTTAATATTGAGGTCTCTGGTCCATTTGGAGTTGATTTTACTACATGGTGAAAAAAGTGGGTCTATTTTCATTTTTTTACATTTGTTTATCCAATTTGTCCAGCACCATTTGTTGAAGATGCTATCTTTAGCCCAGCATACATTGTTGGCAAACTTGTCAAAGACCAAGTAACTGAAGTTACTTGCATTTAAGTCTGGGTCTTCAATTATATTCCACTGGTCTGTCTCTCTGTTTTCCTGCAAGTACCATGCTGTTTTAGTTACTATGGCTTTGTAGTATGTTTTAAAGTCAGGCTTGGTGATACCTCATGCATAAGTTTTTTTTTTTTTCTTAGAATAGTTTTAGCTATCCGAGGTCTTTTGACCTTCCAAATAAATTTTGAGATTATTTTTTCTATGTCTGTGAAGAAAGAGGTTGGGATTTTTATTGGTATGGTGTTGAATCTGTCTATCGCTTTTGGCAAGATTGCCATTTTTACTATATTGATTCTCCCTTTCCATGAGCATGGAATGTCTTTCCATCTTATCACATCCTCCTCTGTTTCCTTCTTGAGTGTTTCAATATTTTCCTTATATAAGTCTTTCACAACCTTGGTTAGTGATATTTCAAGGTATTTGATTTTCTTTGAGGATACAGAAAATGGGACAGTTTCTCTGATGTCATTTTCTGAACGTTTGTCTTCTGCATATAGAAAGGCTACTGTTTTTTTTTTTTTGTGGGTGTTAATTTTGTATCCTGCCATTTTACTGAAGGCATTGTTCACCTTTAGGAGTTTTCTGATACTATTCTTTGGGTCTGTTCTATATAGGATCATGTCATCTTCAAAGAGGGAAAGTTTAATTTCTTCCTTTCCAATTTGTATCCCTTTTATGCTATTCTCCTATCTTATCGCTTGGGCTAGATCTTCAAGCACTATGTTGAAGAGCAGTGGTGAGAACAAGACAGGGGTGCTGTCTTGTTCCTGAACTGAGTGGGAACACCGTGAGTTGTTCCTCATTGAGAATGATTTGTGCTTTAGAAGATCTGTATATTGTCTTTATTATGTTGAGGTATAGACCTTGTATGCCTATTATTTCCAGAGTTTTGAACATGAAGTGGTCTATTGAGATGAGCATGTGGTTTTTGTAGTTGAGTCTATTAATGTGGTGAATTACATTTATCGACTTGCATATGTTGAACCATCCCTGCATCCCTGGGATGAAGCCAACTTGGTCAGGGTGACTAATAGTCTTGATGTGGATTTGTATTCGGTTTGCTAGGACTTTGTTCAGGATTTTTGCATCTAATTTTATCAGGGATATGGGTCTGTAGTTTTCTTTTCGTGTTACATTTTTGCCTGGTTTGGAATTAGGACGATGCTAGCTTTGCAGAAGGATTTTGGGAGCCTACCCTCTTTTTCTATGCCCCTAACTAGCTTCAAAAAGAGAGGTTTCAGTTATATGATGAAGGTTTGGTCAAATTTGGCTGAGAAACCATCTAGACTTGGGCTTTTTCATTTGGGGAGCTTCTTGATTACAGATTCAATTTCTGTGATTGTGATAGGATTATTTAGCATCTTTATCTGCTCTGGGCTGAGCTTTGGTAGTTGGTAGGTGTCCAAAAATTCATCCATTTCTTCCAGGTTCTCTAATTTTATGGAGTAAGATTTTGGAAGTATGACCTGGTGATACTTCCAATCTCTTCAGAGTCTGTTGTGACTTCTCCCTTGTCATTTCTGATTGTGTTGATTTGGGCCTTCTCTGTTCTTTGTTTGATTAAACTGGCCATGGGTTTGTCAATCTTACTGACTTTTTCAAAAAACCAACTCTTTGATTTGTCTATTTTTTAAATTGTTTTCTTCGTTTCTAAGTCATTAATCTCACCTCTGATCTTAGTTATTTCCTTGTGTCTTGAGCTCCTAGGGTTGGATTTTTCCATCTGTTCTAATGACCTTAGGTGGGAGGATAGGTTGTTGATTTGAGACCTCTCTGTCTTTATTATGAAGGCATTTAGTGCAATGAAGTTCCCCCTTAGGACAGCCTTCATTGTGTCCCACAAGTTCTGATAGGTGATAGGTGTGTCCTCATTATCATTTGTTTTTAGGAAATTCTGAATTTCCTGTCTTATTTCTTGTTTGATCCATTCATTGTTCAGGAGTGAGTTGTTCAGATGCCAATATCTGTTGAAATTTTTGGATCCTCTCCCATTGTAATTTCTAGCTTTGTTGCATTGTAGTCTGATATGATGCAGGGGATTACATTGATCTTCCTAAATTTGTTGAGGGAAGATTTATGGCCCAGTACGTGGTCAATTTTGGAGAAGGTTCCATGTGCTTCTGAGAAGAATGTATAATATGTGTCCTTGGGGTGGAATGTTCTGTAAATGTCTGTTTTCCCTAGGTTGTCTAAGCAATTTTATTTCCCTGCTTGTCTTTTGTTTGGACGATCTGTCTAAAGATGACAGTGGAGTGTTAAAGTCTCCTACTATAATGGTGTTGGCATCTATATCTGCTTTGCTTTTGAGTAATTTATGCTTTATGAACTGAGGGGCCCTTGCATTTGGTGCATCCATATTTAATATAGTGATGCCTTCTTGTTGGATCATGCCCTTGAAGAGTAGGAAGTGGCCATCATTGTCCATTTTTATTGATTTCAGTTTAAAGTCTATTTTGTCAGATATTGGAGTAGCTACACCCAATTTGTTATTATTCCCACATGCCTGGAAAATTGTTTTCCATCCTTTTACCCTCAGTAGGTTACTATCTTTAGCTATAAGGTGTGTTTCTTGAAGGTAATAGATGGAAGGGTCCATTTTTCTGATCCAACCTGCTTTTCTTTTTTTCCTGCAAAGTGGAGGAAAGGTTTTGCATACATTTCCCATTGCTGAAGTAACAGATTACTAACATATTGCTCAAGACAGATTTATTTTCCTGTTTTTCTGTAGGTCAGAAGCCTCACGTGGGTTACACTTGGCTAAAATCAAGGTGCTCATAAGACTGTGTTCCTTTCTGGAGTTTCTAGGGGAAAAGAGCCCATTTCCTCAGCTTTCCAAGATTCTGGAGACTCATCTGGCCCTGTTACCACATTCAAGGCCAGCAATGTAGTACCTTCAAATTTCTCTGATTTTACCCTCTTCTTGCCCTCTTTTAAGGCCCCGTGTGACTATATGGAGCCCACCACATAATCCAGTATAATCTACTCATTTGAAAAATCCTAAATTAATTCAATATGCAAAATTCCCCTTTGCATTGTAAAGTCACAAGACCCCAGGCTATGAGGAGAGAATGTTGATGTCTTTGGAATCCTTACTTTGCCATATCCACCTCACAGAGCTGTAGTGAAGGTGACAGAGACTATGCGTCAAACATTTGTCACAGTGACCAGCCAGGGTCCATCAACTTACTACTTTAGCCTGCAGTTTGATCAGGACAAGCAGTGTACTCTCCATTCACCAAATGCTGCTGTAGGAGAAAGCTGAGGTCACAGCACCCTCTATCTGACTTCTGAAAGATAATCACATCCCACCCTGGAATCCTAAATGATTCCTTTGTTCATAAGCTGTTTTATGAACACATAACATGCCAGGGACACATAATAACAGGTCTCCAGCTGTGTTGTGTCTGGCTCCACAGTCTAGAGGGAGGCTCCATTCTGAAATCATGGCATCCCTACCCCTACCTGCAGCCATATTTATGGGGTGAGGGATTCTAAGTACCAATGTGTCCACCAAAACCCCATAGCTCCCACCAATACACATACTTCTCGATTGCCTTTGGGTTCAGGTCCCTCTGCTCATTTGACCCCTGGTCCACATATGTCCATTCCCCTTGGTGGTATAAATGGTGAGAGAAATGGCCGTCCATAGGCTGATAACCTTCAGTTGTACCATTGTATAGGGTCCTACAATGTGCCTGGCTATGGGACTGTGATTGTGTAGTGGACTGACAGCACCTGTCAGCTGGACATGAGGACTTCAAGAGAAACCCTGAAGATAAGTCATAGAACTGTGAGCAGGAAGACAAGGGTGTTCTAAGATGTGAGGCAAGTTAGATGGGGCACCAAGAGAGGACATCTAAGGTAACCCACCTCAGTGTGGGGATCCCCTTTTACTGCCCCTGAGCTTTATTGTGGAACAATAACTTTAGGTTCCACAGTGAGCATTGGTTTCTTCTTTCATGCCCACCCCTACCATGTGGATGGCAGGTGGAAAAGGCCCAAGGATCTGAGAGGCAGGAGTACAAGCAGGAAAGGAGTTAAGGAAGTGAACAGCTCAGGGGGAGGAACACCAATGGAGGGCAGGTTCCCTGGATTCTGTGTCATGGTCATCATGATACAGAGAGGTCAGAGTGAGCCAAGTGGGATGGGCAGAAGCTGGGCCACAGTGCATCAAGATCACTCTAGGTGGACATCCTGAACTTCTGCCTCCTGTATTTTGCTCCTCAAAAGTCTCACAGTTGTTCAAGACTAGCCTGGGACTACAGAGTTCCGGGTAAGCCTGGGCTAGAGTGAGATGCTACCTGGAGGGGGGGGGGGAACAACAATAATAATCATCTTATTAGGATTGTTTGGGTTTTCACTATAATCAGGAAGCACATTTTAATGTTTTCTCAATAGAAAGAGTATATTTTCTCTTATCAAATTAAAAAGTCTCACAGTCAACAAAGACTTGTGCCCAAGCCTTTCCTTTGGGAAACCTTCCCCAGCTGTTTTTCCCCAGATTAAAAATAGACCCCAGCACAGAGGTTGCAGAGTCCGAATAGAGGCTCTCAGACTAATTTATTTCAAAGTATTTAGTTGCTTGCAGCCAGCCTTCCTGTTTGGTTGTTTCACACAAGTGCACTGGCAACCAGCACAGCTCATTTTGCATCACTGGTCTATTTCTTCCATGATGTCCACTGGCATTCAATATCCAGAACATGATTCATGGGGAAATGCAATTGTCTCACAGTGTGTAAACAGCAGGGAAGTAGTTATGATCATACTTATTTCTGTTTGTAACAGAACTATGAGAGGTGGGGTTTCTGGAAGGGGGACTGATGAGATACACCATGTATTCTGGTCATTCTTAGTGCAACACTCCCCTCATCCATCCTTCGGGTTCTATATCCATTGCTCTGTGGACTGTATCTACTGGCCCCTTATCCCATGCCTTCAAGTTGCATTTGGCCATGAATGATCCTGGCAGGAGATCAGAAGACGGGGTGGGAGTGGGGGTCAAGGTGTACCCTTGGTCTACCCTACCTTGAGGCAGGTCTGTAGCAGGAACTATGCTCCTTTGCAACTGGAGCTCCTGCCAGGTCCCAGCTCTCTCTGGCATCTGGAATGCTTGTTCTTCCTTATGCCCCTATGGGCGCAAGGTGGATCACGACCTTCCTTCTGTTTAAAGTTTCTAGACATCTCACTATCCCGGTTGGTTTTCTAACTTTGAAGAATTGCAGGAATCACTCCATTTATTGAAAAAGTCTTCAAAACTCTGGCTTGCTTCTTCCAGAACACTGACTGATACCCTTAACTACATTTTTTTTGACACATGAGTGTGTGTATCTGTAAGTCAGAGGACATCCTTAGGTGTCATTCTCAGGTACTGTCCACCTTTTTTGAGACAGTCTGTCAGTGGTCTGGAGCTTGCCAAGTAGTCTTAGACTGGCTGGTCAGAGAGCTTCCAGGAATCTGTCTTTCTCTGCATCCCAGTGCTGGGCTTCTAAGGACACAGCATCATATCTGGTTTGGGGTTGAACTCAGATTCTCAGGTTTGCATGATAAGCACTGTACCAAGTCAGCCTTCTCCCCAGCCACACTTAGCTACATTACAAAAACAATTCCACAAATGGATTGAAGTTGGGTGTACTGGCTCACATTTATAATCCCAGCACTCAGGAAGCTGAGGCTGGAGGATTACTGTGGATTTGAAGTCAGCCTGGGATACAGACATTTCTCAGAAAAATGCATTGAGTGTGTACTCAGTGTTATATCCTGGGAAGATGAGCATTGGCAAATAAAATGTGAACAAGATCGCCTGCCCTTGAGATGCACAAAGAGACAGAACACTGCTTCTACACCATTGCTAAATGGTGTTTAGACTGTATGGATAGAGGTTTGGATCTGACTGGGAGGACCAGGGAGAATCTCTGAAAAAAGTAGGATAGATCTGGGATTTGAAAATGAGTAGGGTTTAGCTATGGCAAGAGGAGAGAGAACTGTTCTAAGCAGAAGGATTAGAATTTGCAAGGACAGTCATAAAAAAGCCCATGACCTTGAGAACCAAAGAGCAAAGGTGAGTGTTAGGCAAGGTGGGTTGGCACTTTGGTACTACATTTCTGAAGGTATCCCAAGGCTTTGCATCAGACAAATGTAGACTATTCTTGCATTTTCACTCCTTTTACCTGAGAGCGTCATTCTTTCATAATTGGGCAACGAGGGTTAACAATGTTCAGTCTTTGTTTAGGGTCTCATTTAATTCATAATATTCAATTTCTTTTGAAGGATGTGAAAGGCACAAAGTCATTAGGATACAAATGACACCACTTAATAACTATGGCATCTGGCTTGTGTTAGGAATAGTAATAAGAATTGTCCACCTAAAATAGGAATTAAATGAAGATGGATAATTCCATGGATCACTGAGCCTTATTAGATGATAAATTAAAAGCTTTGAAAATGAAGAAATGAGAAATGCTATAATTAAAGCCCAGCTACGAAAGTCCTTCCTGGGACAGTATTCATACTAACTGTACCCATTGTCGGGAGCAGCTGTAGACCGTTTAAAACCCAAAGTGGGTGGTTCAAAGTAACATATTTATGGGAAATTTTCTTAAAATGCCACTGGATCTGGAATTTCTTCGTTCCGCCATGTAGTTGCAGGAATCTTGAATGAATTCCAAGATTTTGATGGAAGAGTGGTTGGGAAAGTAAAATATCAGGCCCATGGTTTGACCCACCAGGAAGGGAGGAAAAAATAATAAAGCACTCCACCTCTTTCTAGAACAGGAATGTAGGCTATGAACCAGGGTGGGCCCAGAGAGACAGCTATAGTACACCATTTAAGGAGGACCACATGCTAGCGGTCATTCAAGTGCAAGGTCAGCACCCAAAAGTGAGTGCTACCTCAAATTTTGCACCCTGCCCATAGGTTGTAGTAGAGAGCGTAAAAGCAAGTTTGGTAAATGTAACAGACAAGGCAGGAGTGGTAGGTCCATACGGTACTAGGAGGCATTGTGCTTCCCCATCACAGCAGCTAACACATGACAAGGGCTTGCCAGGTGCTGTCACCGGAAAGAGTCCTTAACAAGCATTACCTCATTTTGTTGTGTCAGTCCCATGAAGCAAGTGGGAGTCTGTCAGGCTGTCAATCAGGGGTACATAAAAATACACCTGGTTGTTCTTGAGTCATTGTGGTGCATGGAGGAAACTCGAAGTAATAATGAGGTTTAGCAAGGTTAATGGCTTGCCAATTTTAAACAACGGCACACGGAGGAGCCAGCTTTGTACACCTGCAGAGCTTGAGGCATTGTTGCCCTGTGAGAGTAGGCTGGACTCAGGAGAAAGCACAGGAGTCAAGGAGAAGATGAAAGACTAGATTGCTGGGTACAGCATCATAGGACTGACTAGAAACGCTTTATTGTCCCTGTATTTTGAATGAACCCTGCTTCTTCTTGGGTTATTTTATGTTGTTCTCTTATGAGGGGCTTCCTCAACTAGGAACTAGGGGCATGTAGGTTGAATGCTTCTTTGTTGTGGGGGCTGTATTGTGTATTTCAAGATCACTAACAGCATTGGCCTTTACTATCTAGATGCTGATATTTTCTATTTGTGACAAGAATGTTTCCAGGAATTGCTAAATGTCACCCCATTTGCAAAATTACCTCTAGTTAAATATTAAGGTGTGGGAATCAATTATCCATATTCACCCTTTCCATTGGTCTGTGAGCTCTTGTTTTCCCAGTCGAAGTATCTCTTGCCTTGTCTTAATACTCATGTAGCACCTTGGACAGGAACCTGCTCTCAGGAGATTGGTTCTGCTCCCAAAGACAACATCATATATGGCCTGGAAGGTGCTTGATAGCAGAAGACTCCAATTTGGTGTTAAAAATGCTCATTGGTTAGATGAGATTTTCTTACAATGGGAACTGAAGACTGCCTGCATGGAAGTCACATAAGCTGCCTTCAAGAATGATGTGTTGGTCTTGCCCTAGACCCCTTTGTTGAGGATGGGCAGGAAGCCTACTTCCATGATCCTGGGGTTCTTAAATTCTAGGACTTTTGGATTCAAACAATGTTTCATTGAACAGAGACTTCCCACCATGAGCAAGACCCTATGCTTGGTGATGCATATGAAAAATGGGAAAGAGAAGTTTTGATTAAGGTGCCCTCAAAGGGTGAGATGATGAAGATCTGGAAAAGGCCCCATGAAAGCTTGTCTTAAATAGTATCTTGCCATGTTGTGAAGCAGAGATTCCTTCCAGGCCAGGGCAACAGAGGAGAAATCAGATCTCAGCTTCAGTTCGGTGCAAGCAAAAAGTAATTAGATTTTTGCTCAATGCACAAAGACACCTTCAGGATACTGTTTACTGTTAATTAAACCCATTTTCCATGTCTATGTGGTCCCTCAAAGACTCGGGAACTGAGCTTCACCTGCTTATGGTTTGAGGGGCTAATGGCAATACTGGCTGATGGGGTCACAGCATGAGTGTAATGAGTTTGAATCACAGGGTTACTAGAGCAGCACCCAGCTCAGAGGATAATGAAACCAGCCTTCCTGAGATGTGAGTGGGAATATTAGAGGCAGATCTGCATGGTGGGAATGCAGCAGTTGGAGCTGACTCGTTCCTAGGAAAGGATAGTTGCTGGTGTGCACAGTGGCTGGGAGGAACTCTCATCCTAGAATCAAGGCAATGCAAAACAAGGGTGGGGAGATGGATCAGGGGGGAATGTATGGGGACCTAAATTCAGATCCTCAGACTCACATGAAATGCTGGGCATGGCAGTGCACACCGGTAATCCTAGCTGGAGAAGAAGAGGCAGAAATCCCTGGGCCTTGCTGGCTAGCTAGTCTATACAAATCAGTGAGCTCTGGGTTTAGTGAGAGACCTATCTCGAAAACTAAGGTGGGCTTGGTCAGAGTCCTTCTTGATGCAGATGGAGGATACTACTGCGGACACTCAAAACTTGACAAAGAGCAGAGAATGGCTGTTGAGTGCTCAGCACTAAAGGAGACATCCCTAACTTGCTCTTCGAGGCCAGGGAACATTATGGAAGAGGGGTGAAAAGAATGTAGGAGCCAGAGGATGGGGAGGAGTGCTTTAAAATGCGTCTCCTGAGCATGAAATGGTTATGGCATTTATGACTTCACAGTGACTGTCATTATCTGCACATGACCTGCATATTATTGGGTCCATCAACATTTTGTCATGAGTAATGGAGGAAGAACAAAAAGACATCATGATAGAAGAGGACTATTTGGAAATAAGAAGAGAGTCAGTGGAAGGGGAGAGAGAAGAGGGGTCAAAGAAGGTAATGGGAGGGGATTGAGATCAAAGTCCATTATGTACAAGTATGAAAATTGTTAAAAGAATACGGGGTAGAGCAATGAGGAAGACACCCAATGCTGACCCCTGGCCTCCACACTCATACACACATATCCCTGCACATACACGTGCACCCCCACAAACTAACATTATACACATCATGCCACAGACACAGACACTTGCAGAAAAGAGAAGAAACACAAAGCAGTGCTCTGTTAAGTGAATAAAACACAGAATAGAACTATCCTTGGCTAGAATCATTGTTGTGGTTCGCTTTCTAGTTGCTGCCATGAAAGAACCCAAACAAAAGCGGCTGGTTGAGGAAAGGGTTTATTAGGCTTATGGACTCAAGGGGAGACTCCATCCTGGCAGGGAAAATGTTGGCATGAGCAGAGGGGTGGACATCATGTTCACCACAGCACTGCAAACAGTGGCAGGAAGGTGTGCCAAACACTGGCAAGGGGAAGCTAGCTGGTTTATAACCCCCATAATCCCACCCCCAACAACACAGCTCCAGCGAGGTTGTAAAACCCAAACTGCCATCAGCTGAGGATCCATCAATCAGAACACATTAATTTGTTTGTGGGGAGACACCTGGATCAAACCATGACAATCATAGCCAAGTAAGTAACGGCGGATGGACAAGGACCTAGAAATAGAGTGTACCTAAGAAACTCATTATCTCCTCTGCCCCTTCTTCCTTGTCATTCTCCAGGATACCAGAATCCACTTTGGCTTTGAACTGCAGACGTTGCCCTTCCCACCCCTGCTGCAACAATCAGTCAGAGATCTTTCTCTAATCTCTGGTGTGTTGTTTCTACTCTCATCACTGCCAAGTTCAAGGCCTCCTCATGTCCCTACAGGAGTCTTTGTTCAGATTCCTGGCTTTTCCAGCCTCCGCCTGTCCTTCATCCTGTTGCCAGAGTCTTGACTGATCTTTGATGTCTCGCATGCTTGGCATGTTCAGAGATGTGAATGACAATGGCCAGTCAGTACACGAACTGGGCACATGCTAAATGGAAAATTATTTGTTGTCCATCTGCTCCTCAGTGTGACCCAATGATGGATGAACCATAGTTAGTCTTGTTTTGCACGCATAGGGCCTGCCTATGGTTATCAACAGAGTAGATGGAAGGTCTAGGATTTCAATCTACACTGATGATGAAACAAGTGCAGATTGAATGATATGGTGAAACATGTGCAGATGACATTATAGCTAAGATTTACCTAAAAGCATACAGAAAAATACTGGGTCAGGAAGTCAACAAAACAGATGGTGTTAATCATTGTGGAAAGCAGGTTATGGATACCCAGCATAGGAAACAGGGGAAGGGAAAGGTCTCTATATTCTGTTTTTGAACATGTTTTGAAATTTTCCAAAAATCACGTATAAATGTGAATAATGAACTTTCTTCCCCAAACAATGATGGTGATTCCTAATGCTTACCCACTATGTGAGAGCCTTGAATCCAGGAAGTGTTTGATGACAAAGTTAGAATGGATTTGGGCTCCACACTTGTTTGCTGCTAAGTGAAACTTGTGTCGCTCCCCAGACAGAAGAATGTGTCATTTTAACTAACAGCTCACCTTTACCAAGGTAAACGTCCACCCACTCTGAGCCAGGAAACACGCAGAGATGAACACTCAACCCCTACCCTGGAGAAGCCCACGGGCTGGGAGAGGAGGGTGGGCCACCGAGACAGTCAATTCCCTTAGAGTGTGGGATGAGCAGCTATATTCTCAGAATGAATGAAGAGGCGTGGGAGCCCAGGGGAGGAAATGACTCAATTTACAGAAAAGTGGCACTTGAACTGGGTTTTTAGGAGTGAGGAGGCGTTTTCCCGGAAGAGAAGCTGTTCCTATTCAGGACAGAGTAGAGAGTCCCCAAAGGGGAGTAAAAGTCAGCCAGGGTGCATTGCATACACAGAGAAGACTCTGTGATATGGTTGAGGCTCTGTGAGCAGTAGGGACCTGGGAGCAATTTCCATTGTGACATAACAGAAGGCAGTTGGCACATGGAAAAACTGGGAGAATTGGGAATGAGGGAGACTGGTCTGCTGGAACTGAAAAGATTTGAGGTGGCTGCTAAATCCCACTTCGTCTCGGGATCACCTAAGGTTGTTTGGAAATCAAGTATTTCCCCAAGGTGTCTCTAAAGTGACCCATGCTTGAAGAGAGT
>PVHP010023259.1:0-27597 GCA_004024765.1 Zapus hudsonius
TGCCAGGATCTCAGCTATCGGCCTATGGTCAGTTGGTAGGGTTGGAAGGGCCACAGCTCTCTCGCTGCATTCTGAAAAATACAAACACAATCTCCATCCGAGAGTGAGATCAGTATAGGTTAACAGATATACACAATTCTGGATTACCTAGATTCTATTTTTAGTAGCCTCTATACCCAGCATTTTTATGTGGTTTCTGGGGGTTGAACTCAATTACAAGCACTTTACTACTGAGATCTCTCTTTAGCCCTGTTTGTTTGTCTTTTGCATCGACTGGTAAGAGGGGCCATGAGTAGTAGGGGAGAGAGTCTAAACCTGTGAATAATTGATCAGTCTGACAACCCCTGGTCCCAGTCACCGGTTCCTTCCCTCACTGAGCTGTTGACCAAAGTGACCCATGAGGTTCCAAAAACAAGACAGAATTCTGTCAAAGCTCTTGAATGCCCTCCCCAGGCCTGAGGCAAAACCCTGTTGCTGAAGAAACCACAGAATGCCATCGATCAGCATCTAGAATGGTAACCGGCCCCCAGATGGTAGTTAGTGTAGTGCTGGAAGGCACTGCATAAGCTGCCAGGGGAAGCTGGTCAATGACAGCTGGAGCAAACAGAGACCCACTGGCATGAAACACAATCTGCGGCCATGAGTAGGCTGACCACACCTCCTTCTGGGAGAGAACAGTGAACCAAGAAAGGAGCACTTGTGCAACGGAGGAGCCTAGGCCTGGGGGAGACAATCAACAGCTTTTAAATTCGGCCAAGTATTCCACTTAATGAGCGGGAGCCCTTAACTGGAACTGGGGATTTAGGGTGATATGCACTGGATCCCGGACTCTTGGGCTCCCAAGAAAAGATGCACTATGGGAGCGATTGATGAAGATGGTTCTTGAAGGTCCATAACAGAGGACTTTCCTGCTGTAGGTCTTGTAGTCCTGGAAAAGGACTACGATCTGATAGGTGGGGCAATATTTTTCTCGTAAAAGGGCAAATATCCCAATAATCAATCATCTTTGGGAAATGTTCATGAGGTGGGTGCTTGGACCTGTGGTGTTATTCTACCAACAGGGGTCAACCTGCTCCAGACACTGTGGGAGACCTGGAGACATTTTGGTAATGGACTTGAGCCATCTCTGGTCACATAAAAGTGAGAAGGATGGAGCCCAAGGTAATAGAGTTAGTGTGTGTATGTGTGTGTGTGTGTGTGTGTGTGTGTGTGTGTGTGTGTGTGTGTGTGTGTGTGTACAGCAACCAGCAACTGACACCAACCTGCGGAGGCAGTATGGAGACCCTCCAAGGGCTCATTCCCCATTGCCAATGTCATTATGAACAGAGGCACCAATGCTTGGTCAGTATTCCAAACCAATTCAGTTGGAACATTTAGAGATGCAAGCTGGGCAACTGTTCTCTTCAGAGCCTCCCAGGTGAGTCTAACACACAGCCTTCCTTGCCTGAGAACCACTGCTTTAAAATCCACACTTCCTCCACCCTGGGGTATCAGACTTGCATAATCGTGTTTCATTTGGATGGTGCTGCCCTGCAGATTAATACTGGTAAGAGTTTCATTCATCAGTAAGCCACAGAGTCCTACAAAATGAGTCCATTAGCTCTGGCAAGCTGCCAGCCCTTATTTCCCCTCTTTGCCAGAAAATTAATGAAACCATTTATTAGAAGATGGAAAATGAAGCAGTCTGTCTTGTAGCATCCTGGGTCAACCCATCTAGTCTGCCCCCCACACTATGCTTCCAGAAGGACAGAAGGAAGAGGAAGGACTCTGGCTACCTCCAGACCATTCTTCCTGTATGCTACTCTCTTAATGTTTGCAAAGCACACTAGAGATTCATAATACCATTAACTCCTTTTCACAAATAAGGAAACCAAGCATGTCGTGGCTCAGTCATTTGATCAAAATTTCATGGGTTGTACAAATGGGAGGGTGGAGATTTGAATAAGATATAACGCGTGTGATGGCTTTTTATCACTCGTCTTTCTCTTTCTTATAACCTTTTCACTCCTTGGGTCCATTGTTCCATATAATACATTGAAAATAATGTCTTGCAAAGAGCAAGTGCCCAATAAATATTAGCAATTCCTTCTGAGAATTAACTGGAAGTATAGTATCCTCAGCCAGAACCGCAGTAACCTTTGGTGAAGAAAAACAGGGGGCTAGAAGTTGTGGCTGGGTGGATACCAGACTCTGGCTGACCTCTTTAACCCGAGGGTGCAGAATCCCATCAAATGAAAGGATAAGATTCACCTTTGTTTAAGCAGAAGGCTCATGGAGGGTTAAGGGTTTTAAAAATGCAAAGCAGTTCTAGAACTGACTCTTAATTAAGCCTGTCATTGATCCACAGAAGATGGAGACCCTGTGTTCCAGGTGTCTCTGTGCCTTTCCCTCTGGTGGTCTTCTCAGCAGGCAGGCAGGTTTCTCTGTAATGTTTTAGAGAATAGGAAAAGCAGGTCTGAACCAAGGCCTGGGCTACAAGTCCACACAGAAGCCATCTCAGCCTGTCCCCTTGTTACAGCAAAGCACCTGGTGTGAGTGTCTCTCCATCACTCCTGAACTCTCTCTTAGAGGGTCTCCACCTGCTCCAGTGGTCACCATTATCTAATCTTCCAGGGAGACCACATGCTGTCTTTGAAGACTGGTCTTGCAAAATCTGGCATCTTTTGAGATGGTCTGTCCTCCCAAAGAAACTTTATTAACAATGAGGCCTGAAATGGGACGATTCTAGAAAGCACGAGCAGCATAAAGACAGACTTTCAGAGTGATGATTTAAGTTGACTTATTTTATTCAACTGTAGGTGGCTTCTAACTTCATGGTGTCTCACATCTGGAGTCCTTCAAGTCATTCCTCCTTCACGTTGGCTACATCATCTCTAAATCTGTCTCCAGTCATCCTCATCTTCTCAGGATAAATGACCAACTTCCCTTCTAGCAATTTTGTTAGTTTAACCTGTGGTCTGAATGACATCACCTTGCTTTTAGTTAATTCTTTCTATAAGCAACATCAGAGACCCCACCCAAGATTACTAAACAGGTCAAGTTGACAACAAAACTTAATCTTCTCACATGTAGATCCCTGGAGCTTATGTAGCCTACTTTGCGGGTTCCAGGCCAGTTAGAAACCTTCCTCAAAAGAAAAAGAAAAGATTTTAAACTCATTTGCTCCTTGTTATTCCTTAATGGTTTAAAATGGGAGTTTTCTTTCTGGATGACTTCTCAGATTTTTCAAATGTTAATAAAACCTTTTTAAAAATAATATTTTCTTTGTGAAATGGGCATGGATGTAAGCACATTACTAAAAGACAGAAAGCTGGTAAAGAATGTACTTTTCTGGGCAGGCTTAGGGGGAACAGCCAGTAGACAGTGCAATGCAGAAATCCTTTCCATACCCTCCCAGGCTCACCCTTCTGTAAGTTAACTACCAGAAGTATTTCAACCTCTGTATAATGTCAAAATAAATCTATCACGGATCACTGCCGTATCACTTGCCTAAAATAAACATATCCCAAGATAAACTAAAATAAAAAAGAGAAAAAGAAAAAGAAAGGTAGACGGTGCCTGAGCTGTGACAGAGATCTGGCTACCACATGCACCTGTCCATGTGTATGTGTGTGAGTGCCATACACACCACACCCACACACACCCACACTCACACAGACACACCACACTCAAACTCCCACACACAAACACCCACCCATACCCACACACACACCCAAACACACACCACACACACCACAATCACACACACCCTACACACACCCACACCCACACCACACCCCCACACCCCACAGCACAGCACAACACAACACACACCCACAAACACACCTAACACATCCATCCACCCACACCCTCCCACACCTCCCACACCACACACCACCTCCCCCCCCACACAGCACATATACATACACACACACCGCATCTACACATACATACCACACACACACTACCTACACCCACACCCACATCACACACACACACCACACCTACACACCCACACCCACACACAGAGTTGCAGAGTTTCTTTCTTCCCTGTACTCTTCCTTAAGCCACCATGTCATAATATTGTCCAAACTAAGAAATTAACATTGCTACAGACTTCATTTGGATTTACCAGATTTTGAACTCATGTCCTTTGACATGAGTTTCACTGGGACCCAATCTAGAACACTGCTTTGCATTTAACTTTTACATTTCTATAAAAATTCAAGCTTCAGTATGAGACCAGAGCACCAAGTTCTGCAGGTGAGCTGCTCACAGGAACTCACTCCTTAGATCACTCTTCCCTCCTCAACTTTCCTGGCCTCTGATTTTCCATTTTCTCCATTTTTTAATGCTTGCATTAGTCAGGGTTTTCTAGAGGAAACTATGATCTCAGAACATCTATTAATAATGCCTTAATTTTCTATGTACTACATTACCTCAAGGGATAGGGTGATGTCTCTCTCCGTTCCCACCGTATCCTTCTGAATCCCTCTGAGGAGACATCACCCCAGCTTTACCTGACTTCTGATTAGAATCCAGTCGTCACTAAGTTCTCAGTCACTATTTTTTTCTAAATAAAAAGACAATTTAGCTTTAGAGAAGCCACGAGAAAAATGAAAATCAAAACCATTTCTATTCCCACACATTTCAATATGCCTCTCCCTCCCCATCAATGAAAGTTAGGCCCTTTGAGAATGTCATTATTTTAGCTTCATTAAAAGAAGAAAATTCCTTCAATGGCTGGCTGGAGAGGATGTTCTTTGCTGGCTATAATCCTGGGAGATCCCACAGCCTAAAATCTGACCGTCAGCTTTTCAGGGTAAGGAAACTAAACACATGCACTTTTCACAGAGGATCACGTGGGCAATGCCCACTCATACTCACAAGGGTCTCTGAGAAGTGGGGACAAAATCAGAAAAACAGCTTATTAATTTAGAACAAGCCTTACACCTGAGAGGCGCATCTATCACGGTAGCCTCACTATCCAGCTTTGCAGGGAGCAAATGATCCGACCTGTGCCTGGTGAGAAGAAGAGGTGTAACAAGGCAGCCTTGGACAGTATGTGTGTGCATGTGCATGTGTGCATACCTGGGTGTGCATACGCGAGAGGACAACCTCGGTTTTGTTTTAGTTTGCCATCTATCCCTTTGTGAGCCGATGTCTCTCATTGGCTTGGAACTCACCACTCAGGCTAGACCGATTGGCCAGTGAGCCCCAGGGATCCACCTGTCACCACCTCCCCAGAGTTGGAATGACAGACGTGACATCATGCCTGCAATTTCTACATAGGTCCTGGGAATTGAACTCAGGTCTTCAGGCTTACATGGAAAGCACTTTACTGACTATGCTATCTACCCAGCCCCTGGAACTGAAATTTAAAAATAATATAAAACTCTGTGTGTTTATATGTGAAAGTGTGTATGAGTGTGTGTGCCACAAGAGAGAGGTCAGAGGAGAACCCTGGGCACTCGTCTTCACCTTTTGACTTGTTTGAGGCCCAGTGTCTTGCTGTGTGCCACTGTGTGCCAGCCTGGATGACCTGTCTGGGGATTCTCCTGTCTCTGCCTCTCATCTTGTCTTAAAAATGCTAGAATTACAGATACGTGCAACTGTCCAGCTTTCCATGGGTGCTGGAGATGCAAACTCAGGCTCTCACATTGGGCTGCGAGTGCTTTACCCACTGGTTAGCCCTGGAATTGAACTTCAGTGGTGCCAGGCTCTGGAAAGCAGGTGCTTCCCCTTCCCCAGGATTGATGGGGTTTGAGCACTTGGTGTGGCCGAGCACTGTCTCCTCAGGACACTATTTGAGTAGTTTCTCTTTTCTCAGAACTTCCAAAGCTTCCCAGGCCTTGGACTCATGCACACGTTTATAAAATATGGGATGCAACTGTCCTTCAGTTCTTGTGAAGGTCTGAGAGTCACCTAAGCTCTTTAAGACAGTGGTTGTTCTGAGCAATTACATGGAAGTCTATATTTTAGCTCTCAAAAAATTCCCATCTAGCTGGTCATGGTGGTGCATGCCTTTAATCCCAGCACTCAGGAGGCAGAGGTAGGAGGATCGTCATGAGCTTGAGGCTGACCTGAGACTACATAGTGAATTCCAGGTCAGCCTGGGCTACAGCAAGAACCTACCTCAACCCCCCCCCCAATACTTCTAAGTCGTGTGTGTGTGTGTGTGTGTGTGTGTGTGTGTGTGTGTATGTTCTCAAAAGCCAGGGTCTCTTGCCTGTTTGACTTTACATGTATGGTTGGGGAATTGAATCTAGGCTGGCAGGTTTTGTGAGCAAGCACCCATCTAAGCCATCTCTCCAGCCCCTGGAGTGTTTTAAGCATTTAGATGAATGGCTTGGAGGGTCTCCAGTTATTCCCTTGTCCTGGTCCCCATAAATGTGCATGGTGTGTTTGCTTTCCAGCTCCCCTTCAGGTCTAGGTGTGGGAGGCCCAGGTGACTGTGCCATTCTGCTCACACCTTTGTAAATAGACTCTCCTCCAATGTTCTATTTTCAGTGGGCCATCTGCTTCATGTGGGGAGCCCCCACGGATTCAGCAGGTGTTTCAGATAGAGAGATGAGCATGTGAACCTCCCCCATGCCAGCACACACACACACACACACACACACACACACACACACACATACACACACACACAGGATCGTCTACTTGTATCTTTCAGTTATTCTGTGAGCCACTGGCTATAGGGAGCAAGATTTAAGAGATGCTGAGGGAGAATCCAAGGTTATTGGGACTGCTAGTGTGTGCACGTATCTATCTGTCTGTCTGGAGGGAGCTTCCCTATCTCAGCTACTCAGAGCTCTTTCTCTCAGCCTCATTCCTACCTCTGCTGCCTGGCTGGCACAACCCCAGCCCTGGTATCTTCAGATTCCTGTGACCCAGGTGTCCCCCATTGCAGAGCAGCTAGAAGAGCAGAACCTTCCCTCCAGGAAAACCACATTCCCCGTTTTGTTCCATTACTTCCCAAGACCTTCAGGAAATGGACAAAAGTTCCTTAAGTTGGTGCACAACTCTGGCTCAGGTGAGGGTCATGCACTTGAGCATAACCACTTTTTCAAAAATACTTCATGCTTGTCAGCCATAGCTCCTGTATGACTTCTTCTGCAGGGACACATCTCTCCCTGCCTTGTACAAGCTCTCTAGCTGGCCCTCACTTTCTCTGCTTCCTCTCAGGTAACAGATATTCTTGGGTCACTGTAAATTGCAAACAGTACCCAAATTTAGTCATTAAAATGTCCAGCTCCACACATGATTTAGCTTGGAGGATCTGCCTCCTCCCTCTTCTCCAGCATGGAGATGGGGTGTGATGTAGGTTGTACCCCTTGGCCAATTGGTTCCTCCTCTGTCCACCTCCCTGAAGTAGGAATTGGAAGGATGAAGGGGTAGGGATTAGCTTATTTGAAATTGGGGGTCTCACCTGGTGTATTAGGTAGGGTTCTCTAGAGGGTTAGAACCACTGTAACTACCCTGGGGAAGCAGGTAGTAGGTCTCTTAGTTTTTGACTCATTGGTTCCCCTGGTACACACTCAGGGGTGTGCGTGTGTGTGTGTGTGTGTGTGTGTGTGTGTGTACATGCATATATACAGGGATATATGCATGTATGTGTAGAGGGGACACATTAAGTTGTCTGGATAGCCTGGAGGGAGCTTTGCTTGTATCCAGACATTCCCCTTTTATATGGTGCAGGATGGGGACAGAAAGCACTGCTCAATTTTCCTCAAAAGTTGTCTTCCAAAATAAATAAATAAATAAATAAATAAATAAATAAATAAATAAATAAATATAAATGGTAGGGGGCTCTAGAGAGATTGCTCAGTGGTTAAAGGTTCTTGCTTGCAAAGCCTAATGGTCCGGGTTCAATTTCTTAATCTTCACATAAAGTCAGACACACAAAGTGGTACATGCATCTGGAGTTGTTTGTAGTGTCAAGAGACTTGGTGTGTTCTCTCACTCTCTCTCTCTCTCTCTCTCTCTCTCTCCTTGCAAATAAACAATTTTTTAAATAAATGGGTTCAGGAGACAGAGAAAATAGTGGTCCCTATATTTTGGGATAACCTGCACAGGGTGGTTGAATGTTGGAATTTCACAACTCTTGCTATGGTTTGTCCCCCCAGAGGATTGTGTGCTGAGGGCTTAGGCTCCAGATCAGTGTTTTGAAAGTGGTGGAACCATGAATTGCCTGTTGGAAGGTGATTAGGTTTGAAGCCACCTTTGAAAGGGAATGATGCTGGTCTCTGTGCAGCGGGCTGGAGCTCAGGAGTGGATTCTTTCCTGGGAGAGCAGTTTGTAATCCGCACCCTTCCCTGTCTTGAGTTCCTATCTTGTGGTATAGTTTCTGTCTAACACATATCCCTGCTGTGTGATGTCATCTGTGGTGGACCCCTCACCAGAGGGTACCAAGCGGCCAGATAAATCTCTTTTTTTACTTCATCACCTAGTATCAGGAATCTGTTATAACAACATTGACATATGTCTATTACATTTTGGCATCTCTTGACTTAAACACTGTGATAAATGGCCATGAGTCCTTCATTCCCCTCCAAATAGAAAGTTGAGATTCAAGATTGCCCCTGAACCTCATGTGTGTGTGTACATGCTCCTCATGTCTCCATCGTTCTTTTGATGGTGAGGAGGCTGAGGGAGAGGACGCAGCCCTAGGGCTTAGGCATCTGTGTTTTGAGTATTCTGTTGAATTCCACTCAAGAAGTATTGTAAACTTGGGTCTGGGAGCCAGCAGCCTCTGAGGAGGCGATGGTGTACAGAAAACACATTGGGTCTGCTCTCAGTGGTAGAACTGTGATGGGAGTGGGGGCAGACCTGGAGGCTTGGGTGGTGACTCACAGTTCCAGCCAGGAGCCTCAGCTGATTCTTGGACTCTGGGACTTGGATGGTCCTTTGAGGTTGTTTCAAATTTGGTCTTTTTTTTTCCTGCATTGACCAGTCATTGGATGGGTAGTAAGACTTTAGCAAATTGATGTGGGCATCTCTGTTCTGGTTACTCAGCATCTGGGTAGATAACACCGAATCTGTCAGAGGGACAAGTCTGACAGCCAGGGAAAGTTCTCATTTCAACCTAAGCTGCTCTGAGTGTGAATTCTGATTCTACTACCTATTGGCTAAACAACTTTGTAGCACATTTTTAAGCTTTCTCATCCACAAAATAGCAATGCTGCAATTGTGCACCTCAAGTTTTCTGCAGGGAGTCATTGAGTCCATCCATGTGAAGAATTCAGATCAATCTCAGGCCCCTCATATAAAATAGACATTAGCTATTAGTATGCTCATTTGTGTATTTTCTGGTGCAAACAAGAAATTATTATCCATGTCTTTACTGTAGACCATGTTCTATGTTTCCTCAGTGCTTCTAAGGACTGAGGGGGTTGATTCTTTGTCTTGGATCTGATGTAATAACAACATAGAGATCTGCCCAGATGCTGTGTAGCTATCAGATTGGTGTCTACATCTTTTCATGAAGCATTTTTATTATTTAAGAGAGAGAGAGAGAGGGAGGGAGGGAGAGAGAAAAGGGGTTGGAGAGATGACTCAGGTCTTAGGGCACTTGCCTGCAAAGCCTAAGGACCCGAGTTCAAATTCCCCCCTACCCACATAACTCCAATTGTACAAGATAACACATGAGTCTGGAGTATGTTTGCAGAAGCTATAGTCCCTGGCACACCCATTTTCTCTCTACCCCCTCAAATCCATAAAATATGTTTAAAAATATATTTTTATTTTAAAAAAGGGAAGGGAAAAGGAAAGAGACTAGAAAATGGGCAGGCCAGGGCCTCCTTCCACTAGAAACCAACTCCAGAGGCACGTGCTACTTTGTGCATCTGGTTTTGCATGGGCACTGGAGAATTGAACCCAGGTTGGAAGGCTTTGCAAGCAAGTGTCTTTAACCACTGAGCCGTCTCCCCAGCCCAGTGTGTGCATGTCAGGTAGGCAGACTCTGAAGGTGGGGCAGAAATAAGACAGGGTAGCAGGTAGCATTTCACAAATGCTAGTAAGATATTGACAGCTCTTGCCTCCAAAACGTGGCGCTAGAGGAAAGCCAAGGATATTCCATTATCTGAAATAAGGAGCTTTTCTGTTTTTCATGTAGAATCCTGCCAGGCGGCTAAGTGACATAGAAAAGCTAGTGACAGCTTGCTGTGTTCCTGACCCCATTATGCAGCCAGTGCATGAAATATGTCTCCTTTGAAAATAAACAGCTATTCATCAAGTTGTCTCTCACTAGCATGCTATAATTATCTCCCCAAAGTTATGAATGAAATTATAGGTTCCCGGCAAAATGAGCATAACGTAAGGATGGGTTTGACGGTGTCGGGTCGGTTGTCTCCTAGGTGGAGGTTGGGCCTGCTTCTTCTAGGCTGTTAATGCCACTGAACACATTGTCTCAAACTGACCAATTCCATGATGCACACGAAAGAAGAAGGGGTCCTTCCAGAGAAACTTCTAGGTCTACAGGGGTTGTTACCCTGAATAGAGTCTAACTGGGGTGGGTCCAACAATATGACCTAACTTACAAGAGATTGAAAAGAGACAAAAGGATATGAGGTCAGATGAGGGACAGGGCCTGGCCAGAGGAGGGAGGTCTGTCCATGGAGGAGGCTGTCAGTCATCTAGGAGTTGCTGGGCCTGTGTGCAGGAGCATCAGCTGTCTGGCCCTGTGTCACGACTGAAACACAGAGACCCTTTTGGTCCATGTGATCCAGCCCTGTCCACAGTTAGTCTACACCAGATGTTCTCAGCAACTCTATCAAGGACAATATTCACTCCTCAGAGTTTGATCTAACATGAGAATTCTCTCACTCATAGTAGACAAGAGTCTCTTTCCTCCCAGAGAAAATGAAGCCAAAAGCTTGACCTTCTATATGTCCCCATCTCTGTTTCATTCTCTTCATTACCTTCCAGACAGCCAGGTGTCCCTGTGCTTGTAGCGAGCTAATCCACTTGCAGCCTGTGTTTTCTGTTCCTTCCTTCCTATCTCCACGGTATTCTTGCTCTGTCCTGTATCAGCCCATCTTCATGTAAATAAAATGCTCAGCACACATAAGGGCCAGACACATAAGAATTAGCTCACCAGGCTATGGAGATGACTCAGTGGTTAAAGGTGCTTGCTTGCAAAGCCTATCAGCCTGGGTTCAGTTCCTCAGTACCCACTAAATAGCCTTCTGCCTCCTCAAAATCTGCACTTCCACCCATGTTCCAGTGCTAGAGAGACAGATCCTTCAGATGAAGGTGGATGCAGCCTCTTCTCTTTCCATTCTCTTCTTTGCTCCTTCCAGAGAGGAGAAACTGATGGATTGCATCTTCAAAATCTAATCAGGTCATGTTTATTTGGGTGACATCACCATGCTTTAGAATAGGGATTGACAAGTTTTTTTTTTTTTTTTTCTGTAAAGGGCCAAACAGATATATCAGGCTTTTGGGGCTACACTTTCTCTGTCAAAACTTAAAGTAGTCATACATGGCATCCAAAGAAATGGGCATGAACATATTACAGTAAAATTTTATCTTTAGACATAAAAATTTTAATTTTTAATTGTCATGAAATGTGCTTTTAATTATTTTTGCATGTGGGATGTGGTATGTGTGTGGTGTGGTACATGCACGTGTGTATACAGATGTGCATGCTCCATGCACACATGAGAATGAGGAGAATGTCAGGTGTCCTCTCTGTCACTCACTGAATCTGGAGATGCAGTTTTCATCAGACTACCTGACCAGGGAGCCCCAGTGGTGCTCCTGTCTCTGCTCCCCACAGGACATGGTTGTAGCATCTGTAGTCGTGTTCAGCTTTTTACAAGGAGGCTAGGGATCGAACTCAGGCTGTCTTTGGTCCCCTCAGGCCCTCATTCCTGCAAGGCATGCAGTTTTACCCACTGAGCCATTTCCCCAGCTCCACTTTAAATTTTCTCCAATAGAGCTATGCCCTGCATACGTGTTACAATTGGCAAAGGACCACGTATGCAGCAGGGGGTCCATGTGGCCTGTGTGTGCATTGACAGTAGCTTATACCATCTAGGTTCATTTAAGAACATTCATGTCTGCACAACCAAACCACCTAACAGTACGTTTCCCAGAATGCATCCCTGTCATTCAACAAAACATGACTGCATTAAAAAATATGAAAGTGGTTCTTTGTTTGTGAGTCATATGAAAATAAGTAGTAGGCCATATTGGGCCTGGTGTCTGTACATTGCCACTCTGTATTTTAAAGGGTCACAGGATTGGTGGGGTTTTATTGTTTCTCTTCTTCCATGTGACAAAAGCAGGTCCCTGATGCTTCTCCAGCCAAGCAGGTTTGACCATCGATCTCTCTGTCTGTCTCTATCTCTGTCTCTCTCTGTCTCTCTCTGTGTCTCTCTGTATCTCTGTGTCTCTCTGTGTCTCTCTGTGTCTCTCTGTCTCTCTCTCTCATCTGCCTCTTCCTCCTATGTGTCTGAAGCAGCAAGGGACAAGGATCAGCCTGTTGGTCTCACATCCTCTCTGTCTCCTAGGTTTCTCTCCTCCCTGTGATCAGTGTGGCAAAGTTGACCTGAGTTTGTTCTTTGAAGGAAAAGGTCCAGTAGACATGGGAAGGGTTCTTTGTTGGCTCTGATTTATTCTTTGATCGTGTGTTTGTGTGCGTGTGAGGTTTAAGAGGACTAGCTATGCTTTGAGGAAGGATTCATCCTCTCAAGTAAGATCACTATCCTTCCAGTATCCATCCTAGAAAACATAAACCATTTTATAGCAATATAAGTCATCTTCCAGTCTGTTTCTTCCACACCCAACTGTCTTGAAATGCTGCAGACATTATCGCCATTTTGTCATTTCATTTCTATACTCCTGATAACTTCCTAAAATACAATCCAATAGGGATGAATTAATTTTAAAAATCATAGTCTGAACAGAGGAAATATACATGGTGATGATGTAACATCAGAATTATTGGTAAATTTTAACTTGACATAGAGAAGTTGCAAATAAAAGAATTAAGCTCACCAAACTGCCCTCGAAATACTAATATTTATGCCCCTATCTTCATGCTACTCTCACTTTGGTTACAGAAGCTTCTCTTTTCAGATGGCAGTGGCCACTGGGGAGACTCGAAACTCACTAAAGTGCTAAGAAGTGACAGTGGAGTGTTCAGCACTGAGATGTCTATCACATCCTACACTGCTCAGGGACCATTGTGGAAGAGGTGGCAGAAAGAATGGAAGCCCTAAAGGAAGGCTAGGACTGCTTACAATACTGAATTCCAGACACAAAGTGGCCTTGATATTCATGACCTCACAGTGCCTGATTAACAGAAGGGGAAAACATGATGTCATCATAATAGGAGAGAGACTATTTGGAAAGAAGAAGGGATTTAATGGAAGGGGTGGGTAGAGGAGGGGGAAAAGGGAGGGTGGTGGGAGGGGATTATAATCATGGTATAGTATTTATAGTTATAGATGTTATCAACAAAAACTTTTAAGAGGTAATATAAAGAAAATCTCTACAATTACGAAGGAAGACAAGACGGTGGCCTTAAACAGCCATGTAACGGGGTCTATGTGCTTTAGAAAGAGAAGTTAGTACCATAAAGTAACAAAGATACTTTATTTTCAAGTCTGTATGCTCTAGAAATATATTAGCTATTGACTAAGAATGACAGAGCCTTGCTGAGAGCAATGGAAAGAGGATCCCAAGGAAAGAAAAGTGTCTTTTCCTTCCTTTTTGTCTTCTCAGAATTGGGGCTTGTGAATACTTACCCACTATGTTGGAGTGTATTTATTAACTTGATTTAATACCCATGATGTATCTTCTCTGCTAATTAACTTTCTCTCATGACCTCACATTAAAAGTACTAGCAAAGAACAGGGAAGACACAGCCTTGCTTCGTTTGACAAATATTCCCACATGTAGTGGGAACAGAAGCGAGGCTCAAGATAACCTCTCTCAGAGGAGGTGGCCTGGAAATCTTGTGGAAGGAGGGAGGGCTAACCCAGAGCTCTGCCATCCTGCCTTCTGACTCCCGATCCTGGCCTCCCAGATCTGACCCTAGATGCCTCCCCATCTTTAAAGGGACACAGCTGGGCAATCCAGATGCGGCGCCGGGTATAGATTTCCCTACAGTCCGCAGATAAAAGTTAAACTCCTGAGTAGACTCCAGTCTACTTCTTTTGGATCAGCACTCATGGGCATTCTAGCATCAGCACCCTGAGTCCTGTCTCGCCTCCTGATAGGTTCCGACCTCCCTGGGGCTCAGGCACCGAACTGCTGTACTGCAGAGTGTGACTTCTGAACACTCAGCAACCCATACCCTCTGATGAGTCACTGCAGTTACATAGCTCCTCCATCTGAATATTCTTGTCCTCCTTTCTTTCCCATTAAAATCCTCTATAGCCTTCAAGGTCAAGTCTCTCTTCTTCACAAAAATGTCTCAGCTCATTTCCGAGGCCCTCCCAAAGCACACTGCGCCGCCTTTGTAAAACACCTGACTCCTCTGTCCTGTATTATGTGAGTTTGATCAGACATTCGTTCAGTCATATATATTCCTGGATAAGCAGGAGCTGGACCCTGCACCAGGCACAAGCCAGTCTCCCTGACTGCATGAGCAGTGAGGACCACTCCCAGCACCTAAGAGAACAGGCGGGGGGGAGGGGGCTTTTAGAAGCGCCTGAACAGAAGGAAGACAAAGAAAGGAGATTCTTCAGAAAGTAAGCTTTTTCTCTAAAGGGAAGAGAGTTTGGAGGAAAATGGTAATATCCAGGCGAAAGTGGCTCAGCACAAGGTCATTGTCATGGCTATTATGGCCACATCACCTCTTTCTGTGCATCTCCTTTAAGTCTTTATTAACATCAATAAATAAACTAGTCCCCTTTATGCTAGAGGGATATATCCCAATACCCTGTGGATGCGCAAAACCGTGGAGTCTACTCAGACATGTATAGACTATGCTTTTTCTTTATATATACACATACATATCCATGACGAGTTTAGTTTATAAATTAGAACCAGTAAGAGTTTAATGACAATTAATAGTAAAATAAAGCAATTATAGAAATTTACCACGATAATATACATTATGTGGTGTGATGGTTAGGTTTGGTTGTCAACTTGATCTTTTTAATTATCTTGGGTGGGTCTCTGAGGGTGTTTATAGGAAGGCAGCCTCTCAGTAGGGGGCAGGATATAAAGAAGCTCAAAGAAGCTAGAACTAAACATCCTTTCCTATGTGGGCAGTTCAGGAAGGAAATTCCAGAGACTCAGGAAGCCATTAAGTCTGGGGAAGGGTTGCAAGACCCCACCCTAAGGCTATATAAAGGGGAAGGAATTCTCTCTTTGGCCCTCCTGTCTATTTGCTATTGTATGTGTGGTGTTGGTGATGGGTTTTTCTCTCTGCTCAGACCTGTGAAAGAGGTCTTTTGCTGTTACGGAACTTCTCCTCAATCTGTAGTGTCAATAAATACTTTCCTCCCCCAAATTGTGCCTGGTTTGAAGATTCATCCCAGCGGCATGTGGCTGACTACGACATATGGGTGTTCTCTCTGTCCTATTGCAGGGTTATCAGCATATACAATATGGGTACAGTGAACAGAGCCATAATCACACCCTGGCAAGATCAAGATAGGTGGATGAACTTTCATCATACTACCTAGAATAGCCATCAAAAATGTATCGATTATTATTTATTTCTGAAATTTTCTGTTAGTATTTTTGGTCCATGGTTCACCTTGGGTAACTAAGATCATAGGAAACAACCACGGATGAGAAGACTCACTGAAGTGAATAATGCTTTTAGAGCTGTATTCTTTTGCAGGAAGGGAGGAAACATATTAGAAGCATAAGGCAACGGGTTGGTCTAGCCTGACTGTAGGCTGAAAGAAAAAAAATTAAAGGTGTCTTAAAGACACCCAGTCACATATGAAGTATTATGAGCTGCCTATCTTGCGCCAAGAACTGAACTAAATATGACCTTGATAAATTTCCCTTAATCTTTATTTATAAATATAAATTTATATTTATAAATATAAATAAAGCTACAGCTTAGGTGTGATTACAGATGAGGGAACGGAGGTGCCATGAACATCAATTATTTGCTTAGTTAATGGGTAGAATTGGTATTCAAATCCCAAATGACTGTTTCCAAGGCTTGCCCATTCTACTCCATTTCCCTACTGTCTGTGAGCTCTCTGGGGGCAGAGGGGAGTGTGGAAGGGGACAGGAGCTAGGAGTGGCGTTTTCAGGTTAATATCAGAGACATGAGGCCTGGAAAATTCAGCAGTCATAACAAGTGTATTTTGAAATCAGGACGACAATCCTCATCGTCTGACTCCTCAAGCGCTCCTTGGGGTCTGCACGGTTGGCTTTTATTCTAGAAGCAGTTTCTTAGATCAGAAAAGGTTTCAGAAAGATGGCGCTGAAATTCATGATGTGAAAAAAAAAAGAGGGCTAGGTTTTCACATGAACTGCTGATAAGTACAGGATTCTCTAATATTTCACCAAAGTCTTTTGAGACCATTAAGAAGTGCCCAGCCAGAACTAAAAGGTCCATGAATGGTTATTTCTACACAGCAATTCATTCACCCAACTTGAATCACACTGAAGCAGGTATTTTTTTAAATTAGATACAAGTGTTCTGCTTTAAAAGTGGTTGGCTGGTTATCCCTGACATCACCTCCTCCAGTCCTTCTGTCAAATCTCTGAAAACAGAGAGAAATGTCACAAATGCAACTTTAAAAGCTGCTGACACATTAGGAGAAATAACAACCACTTAAATTCCAATGGAATTGTCCCGAGACTACAGAGTCTGTCCTGCTCTGATACTGGCTGAAAGGAAAGTGGTAACGAGTGTTAATGAGTGCTAAATGTATATAGTATTTTGCTTGATGTGAGTCTTAGAAGCTTCTCAATAATTTTATGAAGCTGGGCACTATTATTTCCCCCATTTTACAGATGAGAAAACAGAGGCATTGCTCAGGGCCACAAAGCTAGTAAAATCATAGAACTAAGATTAAAATCTGTGTGTTTTATCTAAGTTTCTCTTTCAGTGTATGAAATTTTATTGTCAAGCTGGTTTTTAAAGATGGTTATAAACATAAGAAATTTGGTTATATGAGCCAGGGTTCTCCAGAGAGACTGAACCTATAGGATGTGTACAGATACAAAGAGGGGCTCTGTTAGGGAATTGGCTCACATGGGTATTGTGGTAGTGTGAATATGAATGTATATCCCCCATAGCCTGAGGTATTTTAAATTAAGCCTGCAACTTGAGTCTCCAGTGGGCAGAGCCCTGCTGGGTAGGGGTCATGTCACTGGGTGGGGGGTTATCTAGTAGTCCAGCCCCACTAGGTGTGGAAGAGCAGTTTGAGCTCTGGCAGTAGGTTCTTGCTGCTGTTGGGTTTTCCTCTGTCTGCTGAGGAGGCTGAAGTGAACCTGCTTCTTTCAGCACTGACGGCATTTCCTTTGAAATCTGTAAGCCTGAAATAAACCCTCTCTCCCCATAAGCTGCTTCTAGTCAGGTGTTTGTGCAGCAATATGAAGATAACTGCAACAGGTATGGTGGCTGAGAAGTCCCAGAACAGGCCACAGAGCCTGGAGTTCTGTAGCATGGTTCAGCCCCAGTCTGAAGATCTCCCAGTTCAAGACCAAAAACCTGAGCACTCAGGGAGGGTGGGGGGCACTGACAGAGAAAAAACTCACCTTCCAAATTTATTCTCTGGGCCTCCAAATAATTGCATGGTGCTCACTGAGAGAGGCCAGTTCTTTCCTACCTTATCTACTCAGACCCACATACTAACCTCCTCTGGAAACACCCTCACAGACACCCAAAGTTAGGCACTTCCAGATTCCTAATATAGTCAAATTGGTGTCTAAAATTAGCCAACACAGACGTATTTGTGAGATTATTTGAATGACTTCCATAGGTCAGTTGGGGGCCACAAATCAAAACAAAATGAAAACCTTAGGGTTGCAGATAATTCAAATACTATATGTCTAAGGCAATGTAGTTCTCAGGCCTCCTGTTCCTTTGACTATAGAGACAGTATTGAAGCAGAGGGAGAAGGAAGGGGTACTAAGTACCAGCTGACAGCCTGTCACATTTATTTATTTTATAATAGTTTATGAAAAATGAAAACCCTGTCATATATAACATATATTATATAATATGTATATAATATATGTAATACACACAGACACAAACATGTGAATAAATACTTGTATACATACTTAACCCATCCATGAAACTCTTGTGTTATACAATAATCCGCTCTATCCATGGGAGATTGATTTCAAGATCAAAGTCCACAGATGTTCAAGTCCTTTCTATAAAATGGCGTGATGTTTGCCTGTAACCTACAGACATCCTCCAAAATGTTTTAAGTCATTTCTGCATTGCATATGATATCTAATACCACATAAATGCTATGTAAATAATATATTGTTTAAGGAAACAAGAAAAATGTCTAGATATACTCAGTACAGAGCACATTTTGTGTGTGTGTGTGTGTGTGTGTGTGTGTGTGTGTGTGTGTGTGTGTGTAGTGCTGAGGATGGAAGTGCCTCATGCATCCGAGCACATGTATTTCAGGCATCTTGCTTGACCCTTGTGGACTGAATCTGTGGATGTGGAACCCTTAGATATGAAAGGCCATTTTAATAACTGTGTACACCTTGCTCTATTCCCAACTTTATTGCATTACATTTTAAAAGAAGAATTGAATTCAAGTGAGTCTAACTGCATATAACTTAAGGATTTTTTTTTAATTTTTAGGATTTATTTTGTAGAGTTAGCCAAAGGTTTAAGAAATTCATGTATTGATGTGTTCAAAGCCAGCACCAGCAGGAAGCGGGTGTAATCCTAGGTCTGAAGGTGTGGTCATTAGTTATACAGCAAACCCACAGATTTCTTTAGTACTCCCCTTAAAGATGTGCAGTTGAATTCTCCTGAACCACCGAGCTGCCTTCGACCCTCTGAAAGCCTCGGATCATCTGTCTGCTTGCCAGCTCCCCCACCCACCATGTTTCAGCTTGGTTCCTCAGCTCTTCATTGCTCTTCTCTCTCTCTGTCTCTCTCTCTCCCTCCCTCCCTCTAGGGCATCTGCCGCCCCTTCTCCTTGCTCTCAGAGAGTCTCTTTCTCTCTCTCTCTCTCTCTCTCTCTCTCTCTCTCTCTCTCTCTCATATCTTCAGGGCTGGGAAGATGGCTCAGTAGTTAAAACACTTGCTTGCAAAGCCTATGGACAAAGTGACACATATCTCAAGTTCATTGTGACAAGAGACACTGACACACCTATAGTGTCTCTCTTTGTCCCCCCTTCCCTTGCTTCTCTTTTTCTCTCCTAATATATTTAATATTTTTTTGGTTTTTAGAGGTAGCCCAGGCTGACCTGGAATTCACTGGAGTCTCAGGCTGGCCTTGAACTCACAGCGATTCTCCTACCTCTGCCTCCCAAGTGCTGGGATTAAAGGCATATGCCACCACGCCCGGCTCTACATTTAATTTTTTTAAAATGTGATCTTTTATTTTATATATTCAATATCTAAGACATTGTTATGTTCAGGGTGTAGGTTCAATAAATTTCTCTCTTTCTCCTTACAAATACATTTACCTTTTTAAAATGTGTTCTTTTATTTTGTATATTTAATATCTAAGATATTGTTATGTTCAGGGTGTATGATCAGTAAATTCTCTCTCTTTCCTTACAAATACATTTACCTTTTAAAAATGTGTTCTTTTATTTTATATTTTTAATATCTAAGACAAATTGTTATGTACACGTACAAGTTCAGTCAATTCCCATTCCAAGAGAGCCAATGATTGCCTGAAATCTAATGACCAGACTCTGCTCTACTGTGGGCAATCGCAGTCTCTACCTAGATTTATTTAAACAGTTGTCTTATGTTGGGTATTTCAGGTCTATTGCCTTTAAATAAACTAACTCTTTAAGATCTACTCGCTGCTTCAGGGTACAACCTCAAGCTACAACATGGCCTTCATCTGAGAAAAATGATTTCAGCCTCTGTGGTTGTGTTTCCAACCTCTCCTGAGTAATTGGTATGTTTGAAAACATAGATGTCAAGATTTATGCTGTTTTATCTGTTCCTGATTTCCAGGTTAGATCAATTTATTTGGATTTTATTATTAAAATAGTGTTTTCAGAACTGATAATATGTTCTATCTGTATTTATAGTCATGAGACATTTAAATCTACTTTTATACTTCAGTTATGGCCTACACTATCCCAAGACAAGCAAACTTAAATGTTAGACAATATATTTAAGTTATGTCATTCTTCTAGACACATTTATTAGTCAGTTATAGGTGGATATACCTATCCTCTGAGTGTTCTAACTCCTTATGTAGAAGCCAAATTTAAGTGGAGTCCTGGAGCAAAGAGACAAGTATTTTTGCCTCTGCTCTCATGTCACGAGAGGCCGCAGGAAATAGAGGGACACTCCTTAACAGGAATATCACCACTGAAGTCATGGATCACACTGACTCTCTGGTTGCCTGCCTTTCTGATCAGGAAAGACATGGAAACCAAGAAACAAAATCAGTGTACAGTCTGAACAGGCAAAAAGGCCTGAACCCATCCTAACTGCAAAACCAATGCTGGAGAAGCCACAGTGCTCCTCCCACTTCCCTAAAAATCCTCCTTGAAGTGCCAGGAGTGACCCCTAAATATAAGATTAAGACTGTTACATGTTGGGCCCTTCTATAATCTATCTATAATGTGATTACTTTCAAATCTTTTTCTGTTTGTCTCTCTCTCTCACTCCTTAGATATAAGGACAACATATTTGTTCTTAACTTCTCAATCACACTGCTTGTTTCCTGTGCCCTTCACAGTAGGGGTCAGGCTAATAGCTTCCATAGCTGCCACCAGGCTAATTGCAGGGGCCTAGGCCCCAGCCTTCTCTCCTAGGAAAAGCTCTCTACAGAGCTAAGTGTGGCGGTTCAAGGCTCCACAGAGGCCTTACGGTTACTACAAGAACAACTCACTTCTTCAGCATCTGTTGTCCTACAGGGTGCTAAATCTGTTAATGGCCGACAAGGCTGAAACTTGTGTTTTTCTAAATGAGGAATGCTGTTACTATATAAATCAGTCAGGTAAAGTGGAGCTTAAAAAAAACAAACTCAAAGACTTGGCAAACCAGCTTCAGGTAAATGCATCATCCTCCTTAAGTCCTTGGAGTGTGTCCTGGGGTCCATATGGCCTTGGCTTGTGCCACTTTTGGGACCAATAACAGGGAAAAGTTCAATACTTCTCATGGCCCATGTTTCCTGAAATATGTCCAAAACCAGATACACCGCCTTGCTCACAAAAAAATTTAATCAGCTATTAATGACTTCTTATCAGCCTGTTGCCACATCTGAACCTGACTCCATCCCCAGACCCTGAAACGGCCATCTCATCCCAGCCTCCCCTGGACACCTTTGCCCCACTGTCAGCAGGAAGAAGCCCACACAGTGGACTTTGCCCATAATCCATAACAAAAGGCTGCGATGTTAGGTCAGTATTCAGACACCTTGATCACTTCCCCCAACCAGCTTCAAGAGAAGTGTCAACAAGAGTTACAGATCAATCCTCCCTCCTAAACAAGAGCCCCACTTGCTGTATCTCTGTCTGGCCCGAGTGACTTCCTTCCTGATCCTTCCTGATCCTGAGAGCATGTGACCACCTGAGCCCTCCACCCAAACTGGACATTCCCCTACAGCCCTGATCTGACCCTGCCATGTGCGTCTTTCTCCACCTTTGGTGAAAGTTCGCTTTGGTGAGAGTTCCGGCAGCTCGCTTTTCCTCCTATTAAAACCTTTCCTTTCAGAGTGGTCTCTCATGGTGGTCATTTCCATTTTAACACCTGTGAGATGACAAATATTTGGACTATTGGGACTTCATTGGTCACACTGTAGCAAAAAAAAAAAAAAGGGATAGCTAGTTAGGAAGTGGAGAAAATAGCATGCCTAGAGATGGTCAACTTTTCTGTTATGGAGGAAGGGCTTCCGGTGAGAACTGTGGACACAGAGGATGGCCAACATCCCCTGGCCTGGGCTGGCAGGGCGTGTCCACAACTGACCAAGCCAACCATGGCCAGAGGGCACGTGAGTTCCAGTCAGTACAGATTAGGTCCTGGGCCGCAGAGCACATCCAAGAGCAAATGCTACGAGCCCACAGTGAACAGAATGTATTGAGACTCATCTCTCTACAGGGTTTGATCAGAGAAGGACAGCTAGGGGGCAATCAGAATGGAACCTGCGGGGAGAGATGGGAGCCTGGATTGCTCACCATTGCCAAGTCTCCATGGAGTAGATCTGCGGAGAAGTGGGTGACCTTCCTGAATCAGGCCCAGCTCAGGAGATGACAAAGTTGAAGGTATTGGTCCCATGGGATCTAGAAGAGTTACAGACCCACTTGCTGCTGAACCCCAAATGGACAAGACACAAGAACAGTGAGAACCCATGAGTGCAGCCTGGGTTCTGGTGCCTTAAAGAGACCTTGGCTCCTGCCTTAAATGGACTTGGAAACATAGTCCAAGCTCAATTAAGTTGATGCAAAACAAACCCATCAGACTTGCAAAAGGACAAAATAAAATAACAAAAGGAAAGTAGCCACTGCTCTCAGTTCTTTCCTAGGGAAGAAGGATAATTTCATGTTAGAAAAATATCTATTAATATAATGATGGGTTTTCCATAACTCCAATAAGAAAACCTACAGGATCATTTCAGTAGATGACAAAAAGGTGTCCACATAAAATTCAATACGCCTGCCTCACAGAGAAAAACAAAGTGCTCCTAGGAAGCGGGGATGGGAGGATTTTCAATGCACAGCAGCTCACATGGAAAGCCTGTATTTGTCTTATTGAAATGGCAGAATTGTCCCCCTGAGTAACTGAGAGGAGGAGCTGCCATCCCCAGTGACACAGAGTCCTGTTCTGGAACTCCTGTCTTATGCAATAAGATGTGAGGCAGAGATAACAGGAACGATATTGGAAAGAAAGAGACAGACTTACTGCTGCTTGCAGACACAATGTGATTCTACATCATTGAGACACTGAAATGAAAGCTCTTCACAATAGCGGTAGAAAAATGTACAGAACTCAGTCATTTTGCTCTATGGTAGCAATACCCCTCAGATCATGCGATGAGAAAAGAAATGTAATCATAGCAGAAATCAGAAAGCATTAAATGCCTCATGATGTTGATGTTTTGAAGAACACAGGCCATTTGTTTTGTTGAATGTCTCTCCATTTGGGTTTCACCGTTGTGCCTGATTAGATTGAGTTAACCCACCCTGGGCAGGAAGCTCTCAGCAATGAGATTTCTTCTCAGCATGTCAGCATGAGAACACCATCAGCTCAGCTCATCACTGGTTAACCTGCTATCTGCCAGCTCTCTCCAAGGTAAACTGAGTTTTCCCTTTGCACATTGAACATCTTGTGATAATGTCTTTTGAAATCAGATAACTACCTTGACATCAAACTCTCACCCATTGTCGACGACTCTTTGAATGACAATGCTGGCAGGGGTGTGTCAAGATTAACTTTCATGTGTGGTGATACTGAGTAGAGTAGCTCACTTTTTCTTGAAGGTCATGTGCCATCCTTATGAGGGACAGTCAAAATTGTTGTGGTCTTTGATGTCATAATGCAGTTTCTAGGAATGTATTCTAGAAAGGTTAAAACTTAGAAGTGAAGCCAAAGAGGTTATTTCAAAAATATTACAATAGTGAAAATTTGGTAGCAAAGTATCTAATAATAGACGGGCAGGTAAATTGCAATAGTTCTACATGAAGAAATTATATATTCCATTATAATATGCTAAGATATATAATATATATATTAAGATATATAATAAGATATATAATATTAATTAAGATACATAATATTTTTATTATAATAATAAAAAGTTCACAAAATAATGTTGTTTGAGTTAGGGCTTTTCCCCCACAATGCCAGGAATTGATTGCAGGGTGTGCTCACACACACTAGGCAATCACTTTACTGCTACAATACATTCTGAGTCTTCTTTTTAATTTTCTTCAGATGGGGTCTCACTGAGTTTCCCAGGCTGACCTTGCTCTCACTCTGTAGCCCAGGCAGGCCTTGAACTTGTGATTCTCCTGCCTCAGCCTCCCTAGCTTCTAGCATTACAGGACTGTGCCAACAGACCTAGATGAGACAGCTATTTAAACTGATACATGCTTATTGGATTTAGTCTTTGAGACAAAAAATAAATGTGCTGAAATTCATTAACATTTTGAAAGTATTTGTTTTCAGGGTTTGTGTTTTGTTTGATATGTGTGCATGTGTGTGTATGAATGATATGTGTGTGTGTGCGTGTGTCTTCATGTGAGTATGTTTGGTCATGTGCATACTTGTGAAGGCATGAGAACCAATTTTCATGAGTTGGTCCTGGCCTTCTGTCTCATTTTGAGGCAGGGGATCTCCATGTTGCCTGCACCAGGCTAGCTGGCCCATAAGCTCCCAGGAGCCTCTCTTGTCTGCCTCCTTTCTCATTCCAGAAACCCACCACCACAGCTTCCAGCTCCTTTGTGGGCCTTGGGGATCTGACCTCAGGTACACACGCTTGCACAGGGCATGTTTTATCCTCTGAGCTTTTCTTCCCAGTTAGTTTTACCTTTTCTATAGCCAAGGCCTTAAGCATATGGGGCAAGTCTCATCCACTGAACGATACTCCTGACCCCTCCTGGGGTAGTTCTGTAGGTAATTTTCATTTATGTTTCATTCTGGTTCTCCAAGGGTCTCCAGTAACACAGTTTTTAATCATTCAAAGGAAATTTCATGTCCAAACTGTTTTTCCTGTGTATTTTCCTTTTACAAGTTGGTTAGCAATGTGTGAATGAGGAGCAAGCGCCTCCCGGACAGCTGACAAAGCAGGCGAAATCTCTGGAATGTTCCATAGTGGTTACAATCCAAACACGTACATCCATCTGCTTGGGCCATTTTATTTAACCTTGCTGATTTAATCAGCAATTGACCCAAGATTTAGGCAGTATTTTATAATTTGCAGTGTACTTTCATGTCCATTATCAGGTTCGTGAAGTGATGACTTTTTTAAGGTCATTCTAATCTGACCACAGAGGAAAAAAAAATCTTTAAAATTTCATTGAAAACTAAAGTCACTTCTCAGACGTGGATCTGTCATCCCTGACTTTGAGCATACTGTGCTAGAAAACCTGGAATGGGAGTTGATCTTCTATTCTTTATTGTCACGTGACCCCAGGCCAATAATTTTGCTTCTTTTTTTTTAAAAAATATTTTATTTATTTGCAAGCAGAGAGAGAGAGAGAGAGAGAGAGAGAGAGAGAGAGAGAGAGAGAGAGAGAGAGAGAGAGAGAAGGGAGACAGAGAGAATGGGTGCGCTAGGGCCACCAGCTGCTGTAAACAAACTGCAGATGTATATACCACTTTATGCATCTGGCTTTACATGGGTATTAGGTGATTGAACTTGGGTCCTTAAGCTTTGTAGGCAACTGCTTTAACCACTAAGCCATCTTCCCAGACCCTCATTTTACTCCTTGATGCTTCATTTCCCTCACCTTCAAAATGAAGATTTCAAAGATTTCCATTAACTATATGTCTGTGATTCTTATATGACATATTGATTCCTTTCATATGTAAGATCTCCACTTCCTCTGAGTCATAGAAATGGGCCCTTGTAGTATATCTGCAGGCATCGGTATCCCAAGAAGATCACATCAGAAAGGGACTTTTGCTTTGACAGTCGTAACCATGAGACAGTCTGCATTTTCATTTGATTTTACCAAGAGCTTTAGGCATGTAGCACAGCCCAGGTCTTTGGTGTCTACTTCATTCCCACTATACCCTCACTGAAAGACATTTGCTCACCCTGCACCAAAGGGACCTTCTTCATCAGGACACAGCTATTGAACTGTATACGAGAGGGCAAGTCACGATGTTCAACCCAATAAACATCGTCTCAGAAAAACACTTATTGATCAGTTGGGAGACCTAGGTGACAAGGAGAGTCCATACCCCCAATGACTCCGAAGACAATGCCTTGAGGGACTATTTATAAGAGAATCTTTCCAATTGACCCTTCGCTGTAAACCCTTCCCAGTAAGAGCTATGGCGCCTATAATACAATGACCTCCTTAGGGAACAGACTCACTGTGGAATTGTTTCATCTGAGGTCTGCTTTGGCTAAGGCTTGATGACATTACCAATTTTTCTAAGACTTCTAGCTGTTTTTAAGCAAACCTGTAATTAGGAAGAGAATATTTTGCATTGAGAACCATGGTGCGCTTAAAGCAATACATCCATTAACCCACACCCTCTTGTGAGCTACTGTTTTCTCATTGTGTCAAGTGAGAAAATGTCTCTAAAAGATAAATGTGTTGCCTTAGCCCACAGTGAGGCCCACAGTGAGACCAATCTGCCTCATGCCATCTGTGTTCTTTCTGTGGTACCCATGGCTATGCAGCCTGGGGAATTCTGGGTAAGTTTCAAGTTCTCTACATGCTATTGATATAGGAATATTAATTCATTCAATAAACATGTATTGAGTTCCCTTTATGTGTCAGGAAGGTACTAGGCTCTGGGAATTCATCATTGAACATAAAATTAAAAACGAAATACTCCATCCATTGGAGTTTACAGTAAGGAAGACAGATGAAGACATAAATAAATAAAATGTATGATACCTAGTGTGTGAGTTGTGGTAAGTGTCAAGAACAGTGGGCCTCATTGACAGAGGGAATCAGTTTGGGACATGCCTGTTAAACATCCAAAGAGAGTTGGAAAGCTGGGCCTGGAGTCAAGGGAGAAAAGAGCCAGCTGAGGATCCCTAGGGTCTGTTTGTGGTTCAGTGGCCCCCTAGGCTTGTCCTGTCAGCTCCTGTGTGTGAGGCCAGAGAAACAAGGGTGAGAAACCACAAGTGTTCCTCACAGCTGGAGCATGGACTGGGAAGTAGACGGACAGAAAAAAAGAGAGGACCAAAGGGGTCCATGGAGCTCAGAGCTTTTCCAGATGAAAGGGCAGGGCCCTGAAAAAGCTTCAAGGAGAGAAGGTGTCGGCTGGAGAGAGAGAGAGTTCTGGCTGCAATGATCATGGAATTTAAAGGCAAGACTGCAGGCAGGTGGTCAGACAGAAGTTGTTCCTGCAGCCCAGATGGGGGAGACCAGGATCCTTGCCCAAGCAAGCAGAGAGCTGGGAGAGAAACAAGTGGGTTCCAGCTGCATTTGGAAATAGAGGCAACAAGGCTGGTTGGGGAGTGAGGGTGAGAAGGGACTTGAGGACACCCAGGTTTCTGGCTTGGACACCAGTGTCCTTTATCAAAATGGAGATGCAGAAAGAGAAGTTGATTAGGAAGGCCCAAGATGAGTTTAGTTCTGCATAGATTGTGTACAAAGTGTCTGTGAATGTCCAGGAAGACAAGTGTGTGTGAGTGCACCTGAGACTCATGGGTGTATTCTGAGCTGCATGTTTGGGATGCACACACACACACACACACACACACACACACACACACACACACACACGGCTAGTGGAGCATACAAAAAGTAATAAAGCCAGAACTCCAAGGTACTCCATCACATCCATATACAATTTTTTAAAATTATCTATTTATTTGCAAGCTAAGAGAG
>PVHP010023260.1:0-27482 GCA_004024765.1 Zapus hudsonius
CCACAGTTAATAAAGCAGCTGATACCCCCAGTCTGTAACTGACTCCCTCATGCCACCCCTTGCCTGCTTGCTGTCAGGAGAACTGGTCAGTTTCACTGCAGAGACAAGCTTATAGAAGCAGAGAACTCCAGCCTCTCTCATCCTTCATCTCATCTGCATTAGCTCTTCCTACTGGCCACGTCTTCAACATGTGTCCGGAAGAGGAGTGCCCCTCACCCTCATGGCTTCTATCATCCGTGTCCCATCACTTTGCACCTTCCCCCCCATCTCACGGGGGGTGGAGTGGAAGGGGAACCTCAGATGATGAGAAGCTACAATTTGCTGAGCACCTGCCTGGTATTTCCCATGTTTTTATTTTTCAGTGTGTGTGAGTGTGCAGGTGAGTGTGTTCATGTGTGTGGAGATCAGAAGATAACTTTGGGTGTTAATCATATATATATATATGAAAAAATATATATGAAAGGAGAGAGCTGGCTAAGCACCAGCGTTCATCACTCTGTTTCCTCACTGTGGACCAAATGTGACCAGCTGCCTTAAGCTCCTGCCACCATATCTTCCCTGCCATGATGGACTGTACCCTGGAACTGGAAGCTGAAATAAACCCTTCCTTAAACTCATTTTTATCAGGTATTTTTTTCCAGTAATGCAAAATTGACTAATACAAAACCATACAGGTGAAAAGAGGCAAGATTTATATGGGGACAGAGCACTGTGTGTGGGCACAGAGTCGGGCATCTGCCCCTGCATCCCAACCCCAGCTCCAGGGCATATCAGACCCGGAGCCATGGCTTAGCTCCTCTGAGTCTCCACTTCTCTGTAGCGGGTATCTGTGCCAGGTGCTTCCTTCCATCCTCACAGGAGCCCCGAGAGGTAAGCGTTCCTCGTATTCTGAGAGCAGCAGGCAAAAGGCCGGGCTGTGTCCAGAGCTGGGTCTTGCCTGCCAGGCAGACTCAGAAGCCAGAGTTGCAGACACTGGGCTGCAGAGCTTCAGACCGGAGCATTGTGCTCCTGATGGAGGTCTTAAATCTCCAAGGAGACAGCGCTGGGCTCCGACAATTTCTAAGAATCACTGCTCCTCCCTCCTGCCACCTGGATTATACCCAAACCCTGCCATGACATTCGTGCAATCTTGTCACCTGTCAAAGGCCATTTTATCCCAGAGCAAGCAACATAAAACAGAAAGACAGCGAGAGCCAGGGAGGGTGAGGCCGGCAGAGACAGAAATGACCACAGGAAGGACTTGGATAGTTAAGGCTGGTGACACAAGACTTGTCATCCCAGCTCCTAGGGAGGCAGAGGCAGGAGGAGCCACTTTAAGCCAGCCTGGGCAGTTGAGTGAGACCCTATCTCAGCATGAAAAATTAAAAAGCAGGCTGGGGATGTGACTCGGTGATAAAGTGCTTGCCTAGCATGTGTAAGGGTCTGGGTTCGGATCCCCTTGCTTCCATTTTCAAGCTGTGTGACCCTGGAGAAATCATTCAACCTTTCTGAGTCAGCTTCCTCCTGTGTAGAGGAGACTGTTGATGGGCAGAGGTTACGGTAGCTTCAGGAATATCAGCATGCATGCTGAGGTGCCTTACTGAAGACTCTAGCTGTCAGATTATGCGCTCCTTGGGCTCACTTGGGCTGCAAAAGGGTACTTGGAGTTAAGGGTACTTGGAGGTGAAAGGTGCAAGTTCATGGGCAAGCACCAAGGACCTGCAAAGGAGGAGATGACATGACCTGTCACTGCTCTGCCAGTGTTCTTCCTCCCTTCCTGCTCCCTGGGATCTGGTTACATTGGCCCCCCTCCTTGCTCTGACAGTCCAAGCCCATTCTGCCCCTCCCCCGGGTCATGGCTCTTCTTGTTCTGCCCTAGAAATCCGAAGGCTTGAAGGTTGCCTGCCTGACCCCCAGTTGAAGCAACCCACCCACCACCATGGCTCACCCACCCTCTGGCTACACTCTTTGGGGGCTTCTGACCTGATTGCTGCGACCCTACAGTGTACCATGAGTAACTGGGCTGCTCCTTACCTGGCTGACTTCGCTACCAGAAGGATGCACCCCAAGGACAGGGGTCTGTGGAAGATGCGCACTGCTCTGTCACCAGGACTGAGTCCACAGCATGACAGAAGGGACACCCTGGCACACACTCCTACAAAGCAACAGGCAGCCAAGAGCACTGGGTGCCTTGACTGATCTCTGAGCATCGGGGTCCTCAAGAAGAGGGGCAGAGAGGGGGTGCTCTGAGCTACATAGGGAAACTGTCCCATCTCTGACCTCCAAACCAGACAGCACAGAGGAAGCCTGGAGGAAGAGGAGAGAAGAACTTCTGTGCTGAGAACCCCAATAGTAATGCAGAGCGCTGTCTGCCATTTCCCCAGCTGTTTCCCTGTTTGTAATGGAAAGTTCAGTCACGGGACTGCAGGACCTGGTGGTGCAGGTCTTCTATGAAAATAGAAGTGGACATACTCATGTACGCAACTTTAATTTTTAAAGAAAATCAGCAGTGCTATTCACTATGGAAAAAGGTCTCTGAGTTTTCCACATTGAGTTGGTGTGTACAGAAATAAACAGCCATATTAGTCTAGAAAGATTAACCTGGGGGCTGGGAAGATTGGTCAATAGGTAAAGGAGCTTGCTTGCAAAGCCTGCCTGCCTGGGTTCGATTCCCCAGTACCCATGTGTCGCAGTCAGCCACACGCTGCTGGGATGAACCTCCAAACCAGACACACTTTATGGGGGGAAAGGATTTACTGAAGCTACAGGGGAAGTTCCATAAAATGAAAGAGGCTGCCTCCTTTCACAGGTCTAAGCAGGGAGAGAGAAACCCATGACTAACATCCCCCACCATCAAAAAGCAAACAGGCAGCCGGGCATGGTGGCACACACCTTTAATCCCAGCATTTGGGAGGCAGAGGTAGGAGAATCGCTGTGAGTTCGAGGCCAGCCTGAGACTCCAGTGAATTCCAGGTCAGCCTGAGCTAGAATGAGACCCTACCTCAAAAAACCCAAGGGAAAAAAAGCAAACAGGCAGGAGGGGGTAGAGAGATTTCCACCCCTTTATACAGCCTTAGGGTGGGGTCTTGAAACCCTTTCCCAGACTCGTTAACTCCCTGTGACTCTGGAATTTCTTTCCTGCATTGCCCTCCCCGGAAAGGATGCTTGTTTTTAGCTCCCCTGAGCTTCCTTATATTCTGCCCCCTACTGAGAAGGCTGCCTTCCTGTAAACAACCTCAGAGACCCACCCAAGATTACTAAAGAGGTCAAGTTGACAACAAAACTTAACCATCACATCATGTAAACTGGACACAAACAATGGCACAGAGAGATGTCAAACTGAACTGGTTTTCCATTTGTATAAAGGTAACACAGTATCAAGTATGTCAGGTTTTACCTGTGTGGGTTTGATAATAGGTACAATGCTGAAAAAATAAAAAACACAATAGACACATCATCCCTGACCCACTGCAGGGGAAGCAATGTGTAGACCAAGTCTGGTCAAGTTCACTGCAGACTTAAAGAAAAAGGAAAAAAAATACATACACATATATATGAAAATATATATTCTTCATTGAAACAGAATCCAGAGTTTACTGAAATAATTCACAAAGAGGAGTCATTCTTTTTAATATTTTCATTTATTTGCAAGCAGAAAGAGAGAGAAAGAATATAGATGTGCCAGGGCCTGTAGCTGCTACAAATGAACTCCAGATGCATGTGTCACATTGTACATCTGGCTTTATGTGGGTGAATTGAACCAGAGTCATTAGGCTTTGCAGGCCTTAACCACTGAGCCAACTCTTCAGCCCAAGATGAGTCAGTCTTAAGAAAAAGACAGTTGATACAGAGAATCCCAAATTGACCTTCAAACAAGGACTCCTAAGCAGCCAGCCAGAGGTTGGAGGATGGTAAGTGAGAACATGGAGAAATGAGAAATCTTAGCACACGAGAGACAGGACTTAGAAAGCAGCAAGTGCAGAGATAAACCTGCCGTAGCTGAAGCTGTAACCTTCACAGAAGAGCTTAACGAAATGAGAAAGGGCAGAGGAGTCACTGAGTCCTTTACCAAGGGATACACAGAAATTATGTGATCTGAAAAACAGAGACAAAGGGTTTTTAACCCACTGAGCTGGGCCTTTGGAAGCCACAGGACAATAGCAGAGTGAATGGTGGGTAATCTTGGTCTATGGAGAGAGGAGAGAAAGTGGGGAGGGAAGGATCTGCAATAAATAATCGCAGAGAGACTGCACATCTGGTGAACATTGTAATTGACATCCCTCTCTGAAGATCAGAGAATCCCAAGACTGATCAAACAAAGCGATATTTAGAGCCAGATGTGATGGCTCAGGCCCATAATCCCAGCTCTCAAGAGGCTGAAGCAGGAGGAGAGCCTGAGCTACACAGTGAGCTCTGCTATCTGAAAGATGAGAAGAAAATCCCTGGGCATATCCTCATGCATGCTGGGTTATCCTCATGCATGCTGGGTACCTGCTACCATGTGTCTTCAGGACCCAGATAATAAAGGAGTGTGAGAACAGAGAAAGGGATTTCCTCGAGACCCCATCTCTCTCACAGACTGGGATCCTCCTGAACAAGCTCTCCCAAGAACCGTGTGGGGTCCAAGGCGTGATCATAAAAGCATACGCAAGAACACTTCCTACGTCTTGCTTCAATCAACTCTTACTAAAGCCCAGTGGGGAAGGTCCTGGGATTATTCACAGACTCAGAGAGGTTAAGCAATTTGCTCCAGGTCACACAGCTGGAAAGGGGTGGGTCTGGGATTGGAGCCCAGACACCTGACTTGGGAGCCTGAGACTTAGGAGACAGGAGTGCTGTCTCAGCACTCAGGGTGCAGTTTGAGTGGTGGGGAGGAGACCAGTTCTGACAGCAAACCCAGACTCAACCTTCTCTCTTTCTCTGCCACTCCTAGGAAAGCCAGCACCCCAGATGCGCAACGCAGCAGCCCAGGATGGGCTGGCTGTCTTGCACAGTGAGTCCAGAGCGGTGGACAGCTCTGAGTCAGAGAGGTAACTTCTCAGTCTGCAGGGCTGGGGCTCTCCACGCAGGTGGCTGGACCGCCGGCCTCGCCCTGTCTGCAGAACCGGGTGGAACCTCTGGCTCTCTTCCAGGATAGCAAGGCCGGATCTCCTGCACGGAAGGGCCAAGGTGCAGAGGGTCTTGCTCACTGGCTCCTGGCTCCATGCGGGTCCCCTGGGATGGAGGAAGACAGGCTGAACACTTTCTGTGTCTCGATGTCCCATGCTGTTTTCCTGTGGCATTCCAAGTCATCTCAGCCTGTGTTCAAGTTCCTGCCTGCCCACTTCCAACCTCTGGAAACGGTCTTTGCTCTTTTTTAAACCTCAACAGTCACATCTGTAGAATGGAGAGCTTTCTCTGTGGGCTGCTGGGCAGGTGTGGGGGATAGTGCCTTAGAGTGTCCCAGCCAGGGCTGGTCCAGTTGTATCTGTCTCCTTGCTGGGCAGGGTCTCCCTTCTCTCCACTCTCCACAGTGGCCCTGCGAGCCACAGCGGGCACTCCTGCCCCCTGCCTGGTCCCCTTTACTGAGGGCCTGTGAATGACAACTTCATATAGAACCCTCCTGAGAGAAGGAACCTCCCTGGGGGACACTACTCTGCCTGGAGGTGCCTCCTCAGACCTCTAGATAACTGATAGGCCTGAGCCTGGTCCCTGATCTCAAGGGCAGACAACTATGGTGTGTGTCATTCACGTCAGATTCCGGGGGTGAGAGTGAATCTCTGCTGAACCCCAGCTTCGCCTGGTCTCTTCCTTCCCTCCTGCTTGGAGGCGTCCCCTGGAGAGAAGCCCTTAGCTGCTCAGCTTCCAGGGAGCCACAGCAAAAACAGCACCCTGGATTATCACCCTGGAAATGACCACAGGTAGGTCATTTCCAGACAGAAGCTATCCTGCGTGTGAAAATGAGTTGGAACACAGCGCATGTCATACAGCCCTGGAGTTTCCAGACAGAATCTGAGCCCAGTGTGGCCCATGGCTCTCAGCAGCAGGAAGCCATCGGAAGAGCTGTTCAGCCCGCTCTGGCAGGAAAGAGGAGGATATCTGTCCAGACCCGCCAGGCTCAGAACCCAGAGCTGCCAAGGAGCTGCTGGCCAAGGGTGCTGGCAGGGCCAGAGTTTTGGTCTTTGGGGCCGTCTTCGTCAGAGCAGACTAACCTGCTGGGACAAGCAGGTGCTGATGTGATTGATGACAGTCAAGTTCTTGCTATGTTCCAGCCAAAGCAGACATGGCTGATGCAGAACCATCTGGGCTCTGGGCTCTATGGGTAACCACACAACCTACTGGGATGTTGTAACCAAGTGGCTGACTACCTGGTACTCAACAACCCAGCAAGGGGTAGGGAGGAAGGAAGGGAGGAGCAAAGGAGGAAGGAGCTAAAGATGGAGAGGGGGAGAGGGAGAGAGGAAGGAGGAAGAGAGTCCCTCTGAGTCTCAAGGGACATCTCTCGTTCTGAGCTGTTTTCATCTTTCATTTTCATGCTTTATACATTTTATAATGGATCATAGAACACATCCTCAGCTTTACATATGCTTTTCTCATTTGGTCCTCAACATAGCCCTGTGGCTAAACAGGACTCAAGGGCTGGAGAGATGGCTCAGCGGTTAAGGCGCTTGCCTGCAAAACCTGATAACTGGAGTTTGATTCCCCAGTACCCACATAAAGCCAGATGCACAAGGTGGCCCATGCATCTGGAGTTCGTCTGCAATGGCTGGAGGCCCTGGCAAGCACCCATTCTCTCTCTCTCTCTCTCTTTCTCTCTCTCTCTGTGATGAGCCCTGGTGGGGTGTCCTAGGGTCCCAGGCTGGAGAGATGAGGCCTGGTGTGTGTGGGGGGTGGGTTCCTAGGGAAGGTCAACTTTTCCAGAGAGTTATTGTAAGAGACTGGTGGGTGGTAGCATTAAGAATTGAGAGGCTACTAAAGGAGCCAACAGAAAGAGACAGGGCTGGACAGATGGTTGAAACATTCTTACAGGGCCAGCAATGCCCCCAAGGCCCTGAGCTAATATGGCCTTGAATCCTGAGAACCTCTGTAAGAGAATCCTGAGAACCTCCATAAAGGGATCCCGAGAACCTCCCGTAAGGAGATCCCGAGAACCGCTGTAAGGGGATCCTGAGTACCTCCAGTAGGGGATCCTGAGAACCTCTGTAAGGAGATCCCAAGAACCTCTGTAAGGAGATCCCAAGAACCTCCTGTAAGGAGATCCTGAGAACCTCCATAAGGGAATTCTGAGAACCTCTGTACCCTTACCATGTTCCGGCATGATAAGGTGTTGATGTTCATCAACAAGCAAATAGTAAAGCACTCGAGAGGCACAAGGTCTACCTTGAGAGGCTGCCCTTGTTATGGGAGGAGGTAGAAGACAAGCTCAAGGTCATCCTGGAAGACAGCAGATCCCCACAAAGCCCAGGAAGCCTGCACCTGGGTGGCCTAGCCTTGGGCTGGAGCCTTGCTGGCAAGCAGGGCCGCTTACAGGGCGCAAGGTACAATGCCCCCACCCCACTCCACCCCTATGCACAACTACCTCCCTTCCCCCCATCCCCAGGACATGTCTTAGCCACGCCCACTTCTCTCTAGGCTGTCCCAGAAGCACAGAAGCTTGCCATGGCAGCTGCACCTGCTAAGGAGGTGGGTGGATGTTTTGTGCAGGATTTTGAAGCTGGAAAAATTACCCCATGGGCTGGCAGGAGGGAAGATTTCAGACCCATTGAAACATCATGTGGTTGTTTTCTCTCTGGGTCCCTGGATCGAAGTTCCCCCTCTTGAACTACAAGTCTTTGATTTTTACAGTGTGGACAACATAGTGACCAACCAAGTGCAGCTGGAAAGACCTATCTTCTCCTTCCTGGAAAATGAAGCCGGAGAACTTGGAACAGAGTTTGGGATATTCCAGCTCATCACAGAGGCGAAGACACCGCAGCAGGAATAAGTGATGGCTGGTTGCAATGCATCCTTGGTGGTTTGGATGAGGTGTCCCCCATAAACATGTGTTTTGAATGTTTGGTCCCCAGCTGATGGCAATTTGGGAATTGGAGCCTTTCTGGAGGAAGTGTGCTGTTGGGTGTGGGTTTATGGCTGTCATAGCCAGCTTCCCCTTGTGAGTGTTCAGCACACGCTTCTGCTGTTGTTATCCACCTGATGTTGGCCAGGAGCTGATGTGCAGCCTTGGTTCATGCCATGTTTTCCCCTGCCATGATGACACTTCTGCTAGTCATTCGATCCAGACCGTAAACTCCAGGCACAAGCAGGTTCTGCGTCTTTTTGTCTCAGTATTCATCTTCAGGTGTGTGACGTCACGGGTTGAGTTAGGTGGCTTTGGCTGAGGACAACATCATTGATGCACGAAAACCGTTGACATCTGGAAGGAGAGAGAGAATGGTGTTCCTCAGATGTGAGGTGATTCCGTTTTCTGGCCACTCTTCCACCTACCTCGGTCGCGAATGCACATGGATCCCTGCTTTCTGCTTTGCGTGCACCCCACATCCAAGCACACGCCATGTACACATGCATGCAGGTCCCCTCACAGGGGGGAAAGGCACACCCACACATACACAACTATAAACCCTCCCATGCTCCTCTGCACTCCACCACACCCAAATCACCACGTGTGCACCCCACCTCCGCACTTGTATAAATCACACACTTGCACCACAGGTCCTGAGCAAGTGCTTCCCCATGTACACACCTGCCTACACCCCTCCACACAGGCACATCCCCCCTCACCACATGCCCCGGGAAGGTGGGCGACCTTCCTCCTCCTCCCACCACAATGGCTGGCTTCTCTGTAAGGTCACACAAGAAGTGTTGGCATGCGTCTTGCTCTGTCTTCTGATGCCCCCAGATGTAAGCAAGCAACCTCACAGTCCTACGGCCACAGCCGAGAGCCACTCTGACCACCATGCCTTCCCTGGCATGATGGACCATACCCTCAAATCACGAGCCAAAATAAACCTTTCTTTCTTAAAAGGAAACGAAAGCCATGTATCTGTACCAAAAAAACCACACCACAAAACATCAAACAAGACCCCAAAGGTGCTACAGAAGGGACGCCTCCCTCCTCCCCTGAGAATCCTTGTTTCTCCTCCCCATTCCCAGAGAAAATCCCTCTAATGCTGAGCTCCTGGGCACCTGGTGAGCATCACCTCCCCGTCTCAGCCACCTGCACAATTCCTGTCCCCTGAGCACACAGGGCTGCGTGCGCTCACTGTCCTGCAGCCCGCTTTCTGAGTGCTTGTCTTCCGCGAGCGGCTCTCTGCAGATGTCCCCTCATTTGTGTGACCTAATTGAAGTAACATCCTCGCACATTTGGGTTCTCATACATGGCTTGTTGTTAAATCATGCTGCATTGAGCAGCTATGTGAGGACATCTGAAGGGCATGTTCTAGAAAGTGCCTCAGCTGGCATGGGGACGAAAAACCTCACCAGGCATCTACAGAGAGAATAATACCCATCTTCCCCAAAGCTTTATCTGTAGCCACCTCGTCACTGTGTTTTCTCCTCAAGAGTCTGACTTGGACAGCAGAGACAACGATGTCCCTGGAGCACACAGTGTAAGATGGCTGTGAAAAAAGGCAGGCAGCTGCAGGTCTCCACTTCCCAAGGACTGTCTCAGCTCTGTCACTTTCTACAGATGTAACCACGCTGGGCCTTAGTCGCCTCATCTGTGAACAGGGAAAGTGGGGGATGTGGCTCAGTGGGTAGAGTGCTAACCAAGCATGCACAAGGCCCTGAGTTCCATCCCCGGCATTGCAGAAACCAGGTATGGTGGCACATGCTTAATTCTAGCACTTGGGAGGTGGAGACAAAAGGATCAGAAGTTCAAGGTTGTCCTAAGGTACATTAAGTTTGAAGCCAGCCTGGACTAAGTGAGACCCTGTCTCAAAAAAGGGGGCATGAGCTGGAGAGATGGTTCAGGTGGCTAATGTTGCTTGCTTGCAAAGTCTGCTGGTCTGAGATCGATTCCCCAGTACCCACATAAGGCTAGGCACACAGTGTCATGTACCTCTGGAATTCTCTGCAGTGGCAAGAGGCTCTGATGTACCCATGCTCTCTCTTTCTCTCTCAACCTTGACATCTCCCCTCTCTCAAGGAAGTAAATTAAAGTACAAAGTTTTTACAGCTCAGGTGAGGCCTCTCCTGGCAGCGTCAGATGGCAGCTCTCTCCTCAGACCCTGCAATGATGGTGTCAGCTTAGGCTGACTCCTGAGATGTGTCCCCTGCTGGATGCTTCCCAGGTCAGCTTTTTGGATTGACACATTTTCTGATGTGGCTTGATGACCTACAGATCCACGGTCCAGGCATGAAGGAACTCACACTTCAGTAGCAGGGCCAGAGGTGGGGTTCCACATCTGCTTCCTCATCCCTGGTAGGGGGGAATAAGATTATTCCAATGTCCCGTTCCCTGTGGACTGCTTTCCTCTATGCTGTATCTGTCCCCTTGGGCCAGGCCTAGGGTCCCCGTGTCCATCCCGACCACTGTCTCTTCTTCTTCAGATCAACTGCCCATAGCAAAGGCCAGGCAGGATGCACGGTCTCCCGTAGTTTCTTACAACCCCCAGCAGCAATGGACATGCTGTCAACACTACCTTGTCTCATCTGATTTCATGTAACAAATAGGATATGTGTAGGAACATTTGGTTGCACTCAGCAAAGTTGACCCTAGCCCTCGCTTTCCCAGGGAAGTCTCGTGATCTTGGATGCTGCTACCCTTTTAAAACTACACTTTTCACCAGGCATGATGGCAACACGCCTGTAATCCCAGCACTTGGGAGGCTGAGGTAGCAGGATCAATGTGAGTTCCAGTCCAGACTAGAGCTAAGCATGAGTTCCAGGTCGGCCTGGGCTAGAGTGAGACCCAACCTCAAAACAATGACAATAAATGAAATAAACATAAACTACACTTTTCTTTGGTCACAATTCAAATCTATTTCTCAGATATGCCCAGTGGTAGTTCGAATGTATGTCCCCCATAGACTCAGGTGTTTTATTAAAGCTTATCTCCAGTGGCCTGGCTGGAGGAGGTGTCACTGGGGGTTGATCCTGGGGTCCAGCCCTCAGGTGTGTTTGGGGGCAGATCTGAAGTCCAGCCCAAAGGTGTAAGAGAGTCTTGAGTTCTGGCGGGTCCCTGCTATTTGCTGTCCTTTCATGATCGTTGTTTTGGGTTTTCACGGGCTGTTTGGTGTTTTTCTCTCTGCCTGGATGTGTGGAAGCAGTTTCTTCCACCACTGAAGGAACTTCCCCTGGATCTGTAAGCTTGAAATAAACCCCTTCCTCCTAAAAACTCTGTCTGGTTTGGATGTTCATCCCAGCAACATGGAGCTGACTGTAACATGCCACATACTACATGCAAAATGAGAACCTGTCGAATTCGGCTCACAGAACTGCGCCTCACATATGTATGTGTTAGGTGGTGTGAACTTGTGTGAGTTGTGTCCCTAAGCTGGGGAGATATGGATAGACTCCCAGAACATTCTCCAGCATCACATATTGGTTCCCATCGTGTGTGTACCCACAGATGGAGCTGGCAGGAGACCCCGCGTTCCCTTCATGTGTCCTGGCATCTTGTAGCCACAGTAAAACAGACTTCCCTCAGAACACTGTTTAAAGAGCAACGCGGTGCCTTCTTGGTCTCCTTGGCATTTGTTAGGTTTGCATATTATTTCCATCTGGTTTCTCAGGGCAGAATTACTTTCTGGACTTTTTGCCAGACCCATGAATTTCCTTTACTCCCGACTTCAATCATAATTAAATTTCCATCTCGTTGTCTCACGCACTGACCCCACTGGGACTGCTGTCTTGGTTAGATAGAGGGGAACCTTGAGCAACAGTTGTGTGTGGTGTGGTGACTGTCCTGTCCTTGTAAGCTCAGCACCAGGGAGCTGGTGGCAGGAGGATCAGGAGTACAAGGCCAGCTTTGAGGTCAACCTGGGCTACCTGAAACCCTACCCCAAGCAAATCAAAAGGTCCAGACCTATAGCCAAAAATGCCCGAGAGGGATCCAAAGTATCAGAGGAAGGGAGCCAGGCTGCCAGACTGCACTGAGGAAGGCCGGGCACTCTTCGGGACCCTGCTGTCTTTTGTCTATGTACACTGTCCTCTATCAGGTCCCCAAATAGGCCTGGCTCTTTCCTACAGGGCCTTTGTAGATGCCATGCCAAGTGTCTCCTCTCACAGCTGGTTTCCTTCCAGGTCACAGCTATGTCAAAAGACGCTTCCACAATCTCCTCCTCCCACCCCAGGGAGCCGCTTCTGCCTCTTCCAGAATGGTTTGGTGGCCTGACTGCTGAGTTCCTATGGGTGCTTTCCTATGTTACTGATCAGTTGCCCTGCCATTCTCCTTCCATTCAGATGTGAGCCTTCCCAGAGCTTACAGGATCTCACTCTGTGTTCTGGAATCCTGTTTGACCCGGTGAATGTCTGACTGACTGACAGACACAGTGAGTGATGATTACCAGTACCTGCTGCATTGGCTGGAGTTCCATGTGAAAATGAAAACTTAAGTCTTTTAAGCCAAAACATCCGAATGCACACGAACAGAAACTATAACGTTTCTAGAAGGGCCAATGAGCAAATGCTACAGTTTGGGTCTGAAATATCCCCCAAAGGGTCACATGCTAAATAAAAGCATTGCTGCCCATCCATGGGGAGGTACCGGCACCTTTAAGAGGTGGGGCACAGGGGGAGGAGGTTAAGTCATTGGGGCGCCAGCTTCTCTCCCCCTCCCTTTTCCATCCCCCATCTCTGCTTCCTGGCTGCATGAAGTGAACAGATCTAACGGATGGTGTCCATTCTCAGGTTGGTTCGTGTGATAATTAAGTTTCGTTGTCAAGTTGACCTGTTTAGTAATCTTGGGTGGTCTCTGAGGTTGCTTACAGGAAGGATTAACTAAAGGAGGAGGTCCCTCCTCCAGAGTGAGCCTTCCTCCAGTGTGGGCGGGCCCTCTTAGTAGGGGGCAGGATGTAAGGAAGCTCAAGGGGAAGGAAATCTCTCTCTTCCTCCCTTCCTCCCTGCCTGTTTGCTGGTGTGTGTGTGTGTGTGTGTGTGTGTGTGTGTGTGTGTGTGTGTGTGTGTGTGTGGTGTTGGTGATGGCTTCTCTCTCTCACTGTTTGGACCTGTGAAAAGGGGCCAGCCATTTTCGCCATTATGAAACTTCCCCTGGATCTGTAACATCAATAAATCCCTTCCTCCCATAACTGTACCTTGGAGGTTCATCCAAGTGGTGTGTGGCTGACTATGACAGTTTATTGAGACAGGGTCTCATTTATGTAGCCTAGGCTGGCCTCAAATTCACTATGTAGCTGTAATGGTTTGATCCAAGTGTCCCCCAAAAACAAATGTGTTCTGAATGCTTGCTTGATCCCCAGCTGATGGCAGTTTGGATATTGGAGCCTTGTGGGAGGTGTGTTGTTGGGGGCGGGCTTATGGGGATTATGACCAGCTTCCCTTGCCAGTGTTTGGCACACTCTTCTGCTGCTGTTATCCACCTGATGTTGGCCAGGAGGTGATTCCACCCTTTTGCTCATGCCATCGCTGTCCCTACCATCGTGGAGCTTCCGCTGTAATCCTTAAGCCAAAATAAAGCCATTCTTCCCATCAGGTGCTTTTTTAGGTTCTTTCTGTACCACAACAAGAGAAAGGTAACTATAACAGCAGCTGAAGTGACCTTGAACTCCTGATCCTCCTGCCTCTACCTTCTGAGTGCTGGGATGATGGGCACCAAACACCATGTCTGATTCAAGCATTTCTTTCTTTCTTTCTTTCTTTCTTTCTTTCTTTCTTTCTTTCTTTCTTTCTTTCTTTCTTTCTTTCTTTCTTTCTTCTTTCTTCTTTCTTTCTTTCTTTCTTTCTTTCTTTCTTTCTTCTTTCTTTCTTTCTTTCTTTCTTTCTTCTTTCTTTCTTTCTTTCTTTCTTTCGTTGCAGGGAGAGAGAGGGAAAGAGATGAGAGACAGAAAATGGGCGCACCGGGGCCTTTAGCTGATGCAAACAAACTCCAGATGCATATGTTACTTTGTGCCTCTGGCTTTAAGTGGGTACTAAGGAATCGAACCCAGGTCATTAGGCTTTTCAGGGAACCTTAACCACCATGTCATCTCTTCAACCCTGGTCCAAGCATTCTTGACTGGATCATGACAAAGAGGGGGACAAATGGGAAGGCCACCTTTGATGTCTGGTACTAGCTGTCCAGGCCACCAAACCTCTCGTCTGCTCACACTACTGTCTCCTGAAACCATCCCCTCTATGGCCACAGCCCAGGGTCCACAATCAGGCTGCTTGTCCTATGTCCTCATTTCCCGGCTTCTTCCCCTGAGCCCTGGGAGACACAAACAGTAGGAATTGTTCCAGATGAAACTGGCTAAATGAATATGTTATGCCCACCAAAAGTGCCCTGTAAGCATTTTTTAATGTTTATACCTATATATTAATATTACTCATTTTTGGTTAGAGAACCTTCTACTCTTAGAGGGCGGTGACCACTGTGGTGACTCAAAAGGCACCATAGAAGTGACAGTGGAGTGTTCAGCACTGGGACACCTCTATCACACTTCCCGAGGCTCAGGGTCTACTGTGGAAGAGGTGGAGGAAAGAATCTAAGAGCCGAAGGAAGGGGAGGACTGCTTACAAGACAGACTTCCAGACACAAAATGGCCTTGATATTCATGACCTCACAGTGCCTGAGACTACCTACACAAAACCTTCATGATAGGAAGAAAAGATGATGACATCAGTCAACATGGAGGAAAGGGGCGGGAGAGACGGCTCAGCAGTTAAGAAGAAGGGATTCGATGGAGCGTGGATTAGAAAAAGGGAGAGTGGGGATCAGGGAGGGAATTATTATGGTTCATTATGGAAGCTATAAATAAAAAGTTAAAAAAGAGCTGGAGAGACGGCAGTGGTGAAGACACTTGCGTGCAAAGCCAAAGGACACGGGTTCGATTCCTCAGCACCCACATACAGCCAGATGCACAAGCTGGCACGTGCATTTGGAGTTCCTTTGCAGTGGCTAGAGGCCCTGGCATACCCATATATTCTCTCTCTCTCAATCTCTCCTAAATAAATAAAAAGAAAGAAAAGAAAACTGTCCCAAAGGCCTTTGCCACCCTGGGTCATGACACCCTGTCAGCGTTTCCACTCTGCTCCCAGCCCATGGGAATGGGCGCTTTGAAGCTCTTGCTCTGCTTCCTCAGGAGGGTGATTCAGAGCAGGACTTGGCTTGTGGGTGTTTTCAGACAAGTCCCCAGAAGCCCTGCCTTGTCAGGCGTGTCCACCCTGCACACTGGGGAGAAGCGGGACCTAAGGAGACTGGCCTCCTAGCACAGTGTCCCTGTCACCGCCTCTCAGATCGAGGGCGGTTGGCAGGAGCCAGCCTTCTGCCCCTTTGCCGCTAAGCACACACCCGCCCAGTCCCACCCCTTTTTTGTTTTGGTTTTGGCATGGGTGTCTGCCACCCAGCTAGGAATGGGGCAGGGATGGCCTGGTTCACAGACAACAGTCTCGACACACAGGACAGGGCCTGGCTGGACCCTAGTCCTTAGTCAAAAGCTCATCCCGGCTCAGCAGAGGCTGAGGGAGACAGCTCCGGCCATGACCAGGGTGGAGGGCTCTCGCCCACAGCACAGGCCTTAACGAAGTGACAAAACTTCCTACACAATCGGGCACAAACAGCGGTGCCCATCTCTTGGGCTGCTCGGTGATTGGGGTCAGATTTTGCCCCTCCCCTTTAAAAGACAGCATTTTGGAAGTGTAATTAAGACACCCCAAATCCATCCTTCAGGAGTGTGAAATCCCACAGGGCTCATACCTTTCCTTAGACACCCATGGCCCTTCTGGCCTTTCCCATCGTCTCCCGTTTGGACTCAGGCATGGAGTGTCCTGTTCTCAGCTCTTCTCAGGAGAAGAAGAAAACAAATTTCTTCGTAAGGATCAGGCTGCATTGTCTGCAGAGGTGCATTTGGGGTCCCGAACCAGCAGTCTCAGGCAGAAGCGCTCTGGGCACCGTGCGTGGTGGCACAGCTGTACGGCCATCTGCGGAAGCCACTGGAGCCTTTGTGCCTCGGTCACTGTCAGCACTTCTGCGAAAGAGTCAGGTTTTCAGGCTGGGGACACGGCTCTGTGGGAAAAGTGCTCGCTGCACAAGCATGGCGACCTGAGTTTGAATCCTCAGTTCCCATGGAAGTACCAGGCATGGCAGTGTGTGTCTAGAATCCCAGCTCTGGGGAGGGAGCCATGCACAGCCCTGGGGGCAGCTTGTCGGCTGGAATCGCCAGTGAGGGCTGGGTTTAAGTGGGAAAACTCATCTCGGTCAGTAAGGTGGAGGGTGAGCCAACCTCTAGCCTCCACATCCACACACATGTGCCCCCCAAAACACACACACACACACACACACACACACACACACACACACACACACACATGCAGAAACAAAAATCATGAACCAGGCATGATTCATGGTGCACTCTGGAGGCTGAGGAAGGAGGATCACTGTGAGTTCGAGACCAGCCTGGGGACAGAATGAGTTCTAGGTCAGTCTGGGCTACAGTGTGACGCTGCCTCGATGCCTCAAAAAACAAAACAAAACCTAAGAAACACGGACTGGAGAGATGGCCCGGCCACTAAACGCCCTTGATTACAAAGGTCTGGATTAAATTCCCCTGCATCTATGTGAAGCCGGATGCACAAAGTGGCGTATCATTTGTCTGGAGTTTGTTTGCAGTGGCAGTAGGCCCTGGTAAGGCCATGTTCTCTCTCTCTCTCTCTCTCTCTCTCTCTCTCTCTCTCTCTCTCTCTCTCTCTCCTCTCCTCTCCTTTTCCCCTCTCCTTTATCCTTCCCTGCTTTCAAATAAATAAATAAAAATCAAAAACAAGTCTCTTTCCCATCTTACAAGAGGGCGGGTGAAAGGCTGGGAAGGCAGATACTGAGGAGAAGCTGGCGGTCAAGGTTGAGGCTACAAAGGGAGCCTAAGGTCACAGAGCCAAAGAAAGGGAACCCCCACTGTAGGGGGGAACCCTGTCCAGGTTAGAGGAATTGGCAGGAACCCCCGATCGGGAACTACTCCACCACCAAATCTATGGTGGAAAAGAAAACAAGGAACAGGTTCTTGGCACAGTCACTAAACCAGGTGGTGGTGACAAGCATAGTGGTGCCCGGTGGTTAATAGGTATTATTATCCCACTGACCAATATCACCCTCCCGGGGTGCCCAGAGGTGACAGAGGGCTTTTCTGGAAACAGCCGAGCAGTGGCTTACTACCTGTCACTGGACCTCTTGCTCTCTCTCAATCCAGTTCCTCTGCATAGAACACACCCGAAGTTTCTCATTGCCATTGCCACAAAACTTGATGTCAGCAACGTGAAAATTCCTAAACTCATCACTGACGCTTCCTTCAAAGAAGACGAAGAAGCTGCAGAAGCCCAGACACCAGGAGGCGAGATCTTTGATGCAGAGGAGAAATATGAGCTGAACAAGGCCGACCAGAAAGCAAGGGATGCGCAGATTTTGCCAGAGATGAAAGCTGTATTCCTCAGCCCTGGAGTTTTCCCTTCTCAAATCGGTGAAAATTTTCGTACCAAGAAACTAATTAAACAACTGATATATTTTTTTTTAAAAAAATTAAAAATTAAATAAATCAAGTTTGGGAGGAAATGCTAAGGATATCACAGAAAATGAAGCCGGAAAGGAGAGAGAATCAGAGTTCAAAGTTGAAGACCAGCTCAGGCTACATAAAACCTTGTCTCAAAAACAAAATATTCATAAAGACAAATGACAACAACACACAAAAAGGAAACTTGTGTTAGAAGCATAAATAAAAATAAGAGACGGGAAGGAAGCATCCCCACATTTTACAGTGATGGCCCAGAGTGAGGTGTGGAGTTGATGATTTCGTTTTTATGTTTTTCTGAATTCCCCAGCTGTTCTGGTGGACATGCGCAATATGCTAATGGAATGTGTTCTTGGATCCACGGGTGGTCACCCAGCCCCTGCCTTCCTTGGCGGTCCAGACGGGCTGAGTCCCACATCACTCCTGGAGCACAGTGGAAGATAAGAAAGAAACAGTTTCCCGGGGCTGGAGAGATGGTTCAGCGGTTAAGGCGCTGGACTGCAAAGTCTAACCACCTGGGTTCGATTCCCCAGCACCCACATCAAGCCAGATGCACAATGGGACCCATGTGCCTGGAGTTCCCTGGCACCGGCAGGAGGCCTGGCACGCCCGTGCTCTCTCTCGAGGTCTCTCGGTCTGCTTGCAAAGAAATATATATACATTTGAAAAGAAACAGTTCCTGCTTCTGTTTATCACGTGCACACCCATGCAGTGAACATAGCACCCCCCATGCTCACAATACCAGCACACCCATGCTCACACTTACCATAGCACACAGTGCTCACACTTACCAGCACACCCGTGCTCACACTTACCACAGCACAGTGCTCATACTTACCACAGCACACATCCAGGCTCACACTTACACTTACAGCACACCCACGCTCACACTTACCAGCCCACTAGGGAAGGCTTGCCCAGTGGATGCTTTTCTGAGCTGAGCCAAGTGAAGTCTGCCAAACAGATCCCATTGGTCCAGTTTCGTTAAATATTCTTTATTTCTAGATTATTGTCCAAATATAAAAAGCTTTCTACAAGAGCTGGGTATTGTGGCACACCCCTGTAATCCCCACACTGAGGCAGGAGATCTGAAGTGCAAAGGTAGCCTGGTCTACATAGGTAATCTGAGGCCAGCCTGGGCTACAAGAGCCCCTTCCTCAACAAACAAACAACAAAGTTTCCCACAGGTCGCCTCCCTCCTCCCCGCCCCTTACCTCGTGGTGCCAGCCCACTGCAGTCCATATTCCCTCATCCGTGAGCCTCTGGGGCTGGTCCTGTCAGAACGCTGTTTTCTGCTCTCTGGACCTCCCGTGTACTAGTACCCCTCAGGCAGGAAACTGATCATTTCATGAAAAAAATAAAATAAAAAAGCGTAAATCTTCCAAAAGCCTTTTTTAGTTAAATAAAATTAGTAACATAATAGTGAATGTAATACAATGCTAATTGTAATTAAATGTAACGGATATTAACATGGAAGGACCCGGATGGGACACCAACCACATGGAATACAGCAGTAACTGCCTCATTATTGCTAGTTTCCTTGTTGAATCAGATGTTTTCTTTTTCAGAAAACTACTTTTAGAAAAAGTTCTTATAAAACGCCCTTAGAGGTAGGGAGAGAGCTGAGGAAGAGCTGGGACGATCCTAACCTGACGTCCTCACCATGATCTATGGCTCCCAGAGCCCCGTCCTAAAGCGGATCTCATGGGCACACTTGTCCCCTGTCGATGCCTGAGAAGTCCTAAGGAGTTTCTTTCCAAACTTTCAAGATCATGGTTTATCCACTGATGATGATTTTTGTCCCTCAGGAGACATTAGTCTGGAGAATGTTTTTGTTGTCATAGGTGAGGGGACAAGCTGAGGGGAGAGATGCCAGTGGGCAGAAGACACTGCTTAATGTCCTCCGAGGCCAGGACCACCCTCCCCCCACCCAAGGAACCCTCAACTCCAACCACAGTAATGCTGAGGTTGAGAAACCCCCCCTACCCCCCATCTAGAACAAACAAAATGAGTGTTACGAAACCCACTGAAATATGTGTCATTTCCCTTCATGCCAACTTCCTGGAGATCCAAGCTTGTCCTCTTGAATGGATTGATGCTCATGTGGCAACTCCTGTGTCTTAGCGGTGGGCCGAGCAGGCCTTTGGGTCTCTGTCTTCTGCTCCTTAATTGAGTGGAGTTCCAACATGGCCCCAATACGTCCTCCATAAGCAAACACCTAGTGTTCTCCTCTCCCTTGACCTCTCCTTCAGACCCTCAAGCCAGGACAAACCTGACATCTCCAAGAGGGCTGCAGAGTTCTTGGGCCAAACCACAGACGTTATAGGAGTTGACACCTCCTGGGGTTGTCTCGGTCTTCCTGGTCATCCATGTCTCCTAAAATGCCAAAAATATGCACGGCTTTGTTAAAAAGAGAAAAACAAAACAAACAAACAAAAAAGTTTTCCATCACCTATAGTCTCTTCCCCCTGATGACCTGGGACCTGGGACTCCCATTTCCCATTGACTCAAGGTGGAAACACCTAGAACTTCCATCTCACAGACAGAAGTCAGCCAGAGCAAATTCAAGTTCAGCCACGAGGACAGAGAGCTGCACGGAATGGGCTCAGCGCAGCATGGAGGTCACCATCAAAGGCAACTCCCAAGGCCCCAGGAGGCTTTGCCGGCCTCTGGTTATGGGGCCTGGCGCCTGGAGACACTCTCCTTCAGACACAACGTGGATGTGCCCACGGCTGTTCCAGCCACCGCTGAGCCCAGCACTGAGCCCAGCTCAGGACAGAGGTGACAACCTGAAGGTCCAGCCTTTGTTGAGCCTGCCCAGCAGAATACGTCTGACTCTTAGCGATTGATTCAGAGTTGAAGGGCCTTCTTTCTTTCTTTCTTTCTTTCTTTCTTTCTTTCTTTCTTTCTTTCTTTCTTTCTTTCTTTCTTTCTTTCTCTTTCTTTCATTCTTTCCTTCCTTCCTTCTCTTCCTCTTTCCCTTCCTTCCTTGAAAATGATCTGGAACAGGCTGGAGAAATTGCTCAGCGGCTACAGGCACTTGCTAGCAAAGCCTGATGGCCTGGGTTTGATTCCCCGGTGCCCATGTAAAGCCAAATGCGTGTGATCTACAGTGGCGTGTGCATCTGGAGATGCTTTGCATTGGCTAGAGGCCCTGGCGCATCCATACTCTCTCTGTTTCGCTAGGTCTCTCAAATCAAATAATCTCTTAAAAATGATCTGGACCTATCTTACTTCCTCTTCCCCTCTCTTTTCCTTCCTTCTTTTTGTGGCCTTAGGGGATTAAGTGCATGACCTTGCACATGCTAGGCAAGGGCTCTACCACTGAGCTGCATCCCCAGCCTGCTTTTCGCTTTGGTTTCGAGGCCAGGTCCCACAAACTTGCCCAGACTTATCTTGAGCTACTCTGTAGCCCAGGCAGGTCTTGAGCTTGTGATTCTTCTGCCCCTGCCTCCTGAGTAGCTGGGATGCCAGCCTGTGCTAGCAGGCTCTCTGGACACTGGACACATGAGCAGGCTCAATGGGAAGAGGGCTTGCCTAACATGGTTTCTACCCAGCACCCATAAGCCGGGTATGCTGGTGCACACCTGTAATCCAGCACTGGGGAGGGGAAGGCAGGAGTTGAAGGTCATCCTCAGCTACACAAGTTTTAGGCCAGCCTGGGCTACGTGAGATACTGTCAAAATCCTTCTTCTTTTCTTCTCTCCCTTCCCTCCCCACTGGCTGTTTTTTTTGTGGCACTAGACGCGGACCCCAAGGCCTCACCAGTGCTTGGCAAGCAGTGGGCTCAGAGCTGGGTCTCAACACCCTCACTTCCCTGGGGGCCACTTCAGTAGGGGACAGACTGGGTTCCATGTTCAGGAGACCAGCTGGTGGGCGGTGTGTGTGTGGGGGGTGTGCTGGTTTCTTTACTAGACATTTCCTATGTAATGACAAGGTTGCTGGGTGGGGATAGACAGACAGTGAAGCAGGAAGCCACCATCCATTCTACTAGGGGACAGCCTCTGGGGTGCTGGAATTGGGGGCCTAAGACGGATAAGCCTCCCTGAGGAGGGGACATTGGAGCTGAGCTAGACATCAAACATCTGAGAAGAGGATGAGGGAAGGGTGCGGGGTCTCCCTGGGAAGACACAGCTACCTGAAGGGCAGAGGAGAGGACAGAAGGCTAGACCAGCTGAGGAGCAGAGGAGAGGACAGGAGGCTAGACCAGCTGAGGGTAGAGGAGAAGACAGGAGGCTAGACCAGCTGAAGGCAGAGGAGAACACAGGAGGCTAGACCAGCTGAGGGTGCACCCTGGACACCGCAGGTTCAGTGATGGGGTCTTAGGACCCAGCACCAAGTGAAGATGTGAGAATCCCAGGGCAAAAGTCCCCAGGAATCTCAAAGACAGGGAAATGTTAAACCCAACCCCAGGTCCCTGTGCCTGGGAGCTGCTCCAGTATGGAACCTATGGGTGGATCTCTATTTAAGGACAGGCAGAGCCCTCACAGGGACTGAGCAGGCAGAAGACCTAAGCTGGCTATGAGGGCAATCTCATGAACAGGACCAAGCACAGAGTGGGGGGATTGGTCCCTAGAATCTGCCCCTCGAGCACCATTGAAACTAGACCTCTCTGGGTTCTGCAGGCCCCTGGCCAAGAGCATCCATGGAACACATTTTGGGAAACTTGCCCTGGTGCATCAGTGTTAAGAAGGCCCCTGAAGATCAATGGTCTTTCCCATCACATAGGGGGAAACTGAGACCCACAGAGGGATCACTGGCAAAGGCAGGAGCCAGACAGCTACCTTCAGATCTGTGCTTTTTTTCTCTCTCTTTTTGTTTGCAAGCAGAGAGAGGATAGAGAGAAAGAGAGAATTGGCACACCAGGGCCTCCAGCCACTGCAAATGAACTCCAGATACATACACCGCTTTGTGCATCTGACTTTATGTGGGTGCCGGGAAGCGAATGTAGGTCATTAGGCTTTGCAGGCAAATGCCTTAAACGCTGAGCTCAGATCTGTGCTTTTTGCTGAGTCCCAAAGCCAACATCAGAACATGTGCAGTGACAGGGCCTGGTGACTGACCAGGCACCTGCCCGTCACACTATCTAGGCCACTCGTTCTGAGGGGCGGGGTGGCCAGGACATCTGACAGGGGCCCTTTGAAAACACGCACATGTGGTCCTCCATTCACACAGGCTCCAGCCGCCGTTCCTGAGCGAACTTGGGTGTGTAATTTAAATCTTATTAAATAATGAATCTGGGTCAGCGGTAATTTATAGATTACTTTCATTAACTGGATAAAAATAATCACCAACTCAACAGTGACTCAGAGCAGCGATTAAAGGGGAAGGGAAGGTACAACCCAGCGCAGGCTGGACTGTGAGGACTTGTCTCCAATTATTTCCCAAAGATCCTGGAAATTGGCAAAAATCAACATGAATTTCTTCTGAGACAACTCCCGGTTTTTTTCTCTCTCTCTCTCTCTCTCTCTCCTTAATTTTTAAGCCCATCAGGAGAAATTTAACCCACATGTTTGGGATTCGTTTACATTGAAGCATCAAAGCGATGTTTGTCAGAAGTACTGGAAGTCCAGGCAGCCCTCAGCCTTTCATTCAAGGCCTTTGGTCTTTGAACCAGGAAGCTGTCTGGGCCAGATGTCAGGGGGCCATCTCCACAGGAATCCCGCCCTGATGCCCTCCCCCACCCTCTCCCTGCCCTCTGCCCCTCCACCCCCCACCCAGGGGGATGCCGGGAGATATTTCAACAACTCCTGAGTCAGGTGTGGTCTGGCATCTCCTTGCAGAGGCTGGGAAACTGAGGCCAGGGGTGATTCAGCTCCCAAGGCTCATGGCTGTGTGACTAACCACAGCACTTCTGTGGCCTCCTTCTCTCCCCTCCCTCCATCCAATGCCCCTGACATTGGGCTCCCTTAGGTCCCTCCTCATAACATACCACAAGGGATGTCACCCCAAGGAGAACCGATCCCTGGTCCTTCTGGGTGAATGGGACCTGGATGAACCCCTGAACATGGGACCTGAATGATATGTCTTGGCCTGGGCTTTGATTCCAACTTCTGGGGACAAACTCCAGCCTGGGTGGCAGAACCCTTGCCAGGCGGCACACTCCCATGGTTCCCTGTTTTCACCCACACCAGTACCTCCTGGAGACATGGCCTCTCCATGCCTCAGCCTCTCACTTCCTCCTAGGGTGAGAGGCTGAGGCCAGAGGGCAGTGCCACCATATTTCAGGTCACACCATGTTATGCCTGGGCTTGAAGCAGGGGTGCCTGGGACAGGAGTCCAGCATGGAAGATGCCCGCAGCCTCATTCCCCTTAGGGGAGGTTGTGGCTTCTTCCACTGAAGGGCGCCTGGCATGCGACTCCAGCGTCCACTTGCCATTGTCACATGGCCTCCCTCCGTCCTCTCTCTGCCTGTCCTTCTCTGTCTCTGACAAGGACATGGGCCTTGGCTGGAGGGCTGCCCTCTTCCCAGCTGATCTCTCTGGCCTTTACCACCTGTGAAGATCCAGGTGCATTCTAGGGTCTGGGAGGACATGTCTTGGGGCAGGTGAGGTAGCCGCTGGAGTGGAGGTGAGGCAGGAGAGTGAGTTCCAGAAGGCCTAGCGCAAAGGCTGCAAACTTAGCATGGGAGAGTAACCTATTGGCAAAGCAGAAGGCTGGACCCCTCACCCCTGCTGAGGCGACCAGAGCTGGCCAGAGTCGCTGGAGCAGGTGCAGGGCACTCTAGAGTGTCTGAAGGTGCCCTGTGACTTATCATACTAAAACGCACCCCTGGGTGAGATCACTGATCCATGGGCGGTGTAGAGAACGACCTGTGGCAGAGAGAAAGCCCATGAGTGCCATGCAGATGCCACCTGAAGTCCCTGCCACAGAACAGGAAGCCCCATTCTTTGTACATTACTATTTGACATTCTCTCCTTACAGGGTATCTTTTGCTAATAAACTGTCCCTGCTTCTGCTATGGTCCTTCTGTCTAATTCCTTGTTCCAGACACAAGAACCTATAAATCCTGGTAGGAGCCCCCAGCCCCTTCTTCCAGCATGACCTCACTGGCTTTGGGCACTATGCAAGACCTGGCATCCTGGAATTTAATCAGTGACCTGGGGCACACTGCTTCCCCTTGGTGTGCCCCAGCAGCCCTCGGTCATGTATGTCAGATCCAGAGCACAGGAGCCTGTGGTAGGGAAGGCAAAGCGTCAGGAGCCTGAGGCAGCGTTATGTGTTCAAGCCAACAGGAGTCCTGATAGCCCACTGCCCACAGAGCCCCCAGCCTTGTCTCTTTCATCTTTGCCAGCAGGCTCCCCCAAACCGGCATCATATTAATTCTATTGGTAGATGTCTAGGGGTGCCCAGCAGTCACCTGAAAGAAAAAACAGTGGTGATTTCACAGCTATGAAGTTAGGGGAGGGCATCGCTTCAGGAATGGCACAAAAAAGGGCAAATGCCCACATCTGGTGGAACTCGACAGGTCCTCGAATCACCCTGAGGGGTTATGTCGATTTGGTTAGTGTTGTAGTCGGTTGCTGAGCAGAGCAGAACCCACCTAAAAGCAGCTTATGGAGGAACAGGTTTATTTTGACTTACAGACTTGATATCAGAAAAAACAATGGCATGAGCAGAGGCTGGGCATCACCTCCACCACAGCACTGCAAACAGCGGCAGGAAGGTGTGCCAAAAGCTGGCCAGGGGAAGCTGCCTAGAACCCCCTTAAGCCCACCTCCAACAACACACCTCCAACAAGGTTCCCCTGCCATTAGCTGGGGATCCAGCATTCAGAATGCATTAAATTTATGGAGGACCCCTGGGTCAAAACACTCCAGCTCCCTTCTGGGCATGCCGGTGAAGGATTATCTAGGTTAGATTGAGGTGGGAAGACCCACCTTACCTGTGGGGGGCGCCATCCTATGGGCTGGGGTCCTGGACTGTGTAAAGGAGAGAGCTGGCTGAGCAGCAGCGTTCATCACTCTGCTTCCTCACTGTGGACTGAATGTGACCAGCTGCCTCAAGCTCCTGCCACCACGTCTTCCCCCTCCATGATGGACTGGGACCTGGACTGGGAGCTGAAATAGACCCTTCCTCCTGACACGATTTTGTCAGGGATTTAATTCCGGCAATGAGAACACAAGGCAAATTGCATTTCCTGAATATAAATGCCAGGAATCTCCACCATGCCAAATCCAGACGTGATGAAATAATTATGATATATGTGTGCACGCGTGTGCACACACATATTCATCATAGGTGAGAAGCACACCTGTTTCCAAGCTCATCTACTCAGTAAGTAGTGTGGCTGCCTACTTTAGCAAAGCAGTGTGTTGTGTTTTTAACGGGAGTGTGAAAAGTAAGGCTAGTGAGGGAAATAAAATAATTATGACTTTTTTTTGTTTTTCCAAATAGGCTCTCGCTCTAGCCCAGGCTGACCTGGAATTCACTATGCAGTCTCAGGGTGGCCTTGAACTCACAGTGATCCTCCTGCCTGAAAATAAAAGAATCCACCAAGCAAACGAGATCCCTGCCTCACACCATATGCCACAATTTATTCTCAGTGAGCCAAAAATCTAAATGTCCAGAAAATAGATTAATAACTTAGTGAAAAAAAATGGAGCCATAAGGAAAACTGGTATGGGGGAATGTTTTATAACCTTGGGCACAGACAGTCTCTTGAAGCCTGAGGTCACAAAGAATCGATTTTAACCACCTAAAATTAACCTCTAAACAGCAAATAAAAAAACTCTAAGTTGAGAAATAATAAAATTGAAGGGAGTATGGCATAGAGCCTTCATATATAAAGAATAGTTGATAATAAGAAAAATCAATTCTACTAACAGGATATAAACAGGCAAAATCTAAAGAAATACAGAAAACATAAGAAAAAAAACCTTGCACTAACTCAGTGCCATATCAACCGTGACCTTAAGTAACCTGCGTGTTAGGTGCCTGAGTATGAAAACTCACGTGACCTTAGCACCGGCTCCAAAGTGTGGTGACCAGCACAGCCCAGGCCTGTCCCCAGCGCAACAGAGGTCCTTAATTTCTGTTTGAGAAGTAGAGTTAACGAGGAGAAACGAGGCTAGCGATAATACTTACCTTGTGGGATTACGGCAAGGATTCAGCAAGTTAATACATGTGGAGGGCATAGAACTGTGCCTGGTTCATCCTGAACCCTTGCCAGCTCCCTTCAGACTCAGAAGCAGTGCATCCTGGGAAGCTGGAGGCACCCCTCCACCCATCAACTCATTCATTCACCGGATTCTCAGTCAGTGCCCGTGTGTGCCCAGCACTGATGAGCGTCTGTAACATATTAAGACAGAAGCTGAAGGAGAAAGCACAAATGACGGGGAGCATCTCAGTGCTGGGGGACCCCAGCAGAAAGAGCCCTGAGAAATTATTTTAAAGTTGGGCTGAGACCCTTGTGGCATTTCCTACGAGAGGAGAATTCCAAGCACAGGAAACAGACTCTCAGATGAGCTAGAGGAGAAAGAGAAATGTCGGGCCATCTTTCTGCCATGTAGCCATCATTGAGGGGGCGCAGGGGCTGGAAGGTGGGTCAGTGGCTGAAGGCACTTGTTTGCAAAGCCGGATGGCCTGGGTTCCATTTTCTAGTACCCACCTAAAGCCTGATGCACAAAGTGGTGCATGCATCTGGAGGTTGTTTGCAGTGGCAGGAGGCCCTCGTGTGTCCATTTCTCTCTCTTTCTTCTCCCTCTCTCTGCTTTTAAATAAATAATACATTTTTTAAAAAGCATTTTTTAAATGAACATTTAGCCAGGTGTGTTGGCACACACTTAATCCCAGCGCTGGGGAGGCAGAGGTAGGAGGATCGCTGTGAGTTGGAGGCCACCCTGGGACTACAGTGTGAATTCCAGGTCAGCC
>PVHP010023261.1:0-27603 GCA_004024765.1 Zapus hudsonius
GTCCCTACTTAGCTGAAGAAATATCACAATGGAAACTCAAAAGGGAAAGTATGTGATAGATGGTTTTGGTTGAAGATTGTGAATCCAAAGAATAAGAAAGTAAAAGCACCCTATGTAAGGCTCTAAAATACCCACTATGATACAAGATTCTAAGATATATATATATAAAATAACTCAGAGATTCTTAAGAGCCTTCAAGTATATCTTAATAATAATTCAGTGGGTCTAGGAAGATTACTCAGTGGTTAAAGGTACTTGCTTGCAAAGCCTGACAGCCTTGAGTTCAATTCCCCAGCATCCACATAGAGTCAACCACAAAATGGCACATGCATCTGGCATTTGTTTGCAATGGAAAGAGACCACACACACATACATACACATGCAAATAAATAAAATTTATTTTAAAAATAGCATTCATTCAAATGTCCATGAGAAAGCTAGTTGACAGTGGGAAAATATCTCATCTTTTTCTGATGAACTCAGGGCCTGGTACATGCCAGGTGTTGTAGTTAGCTTCTCATTACTGGCAGAAATCACCCGACCAAAAGCAGCTTGTAGGAGGAAAGGGTTTATTTTGGGTTGCAGGGTCAAGAAGAAGCTCCATGGTGACAGAGAAAACTGTGGCATGAACAAAGGCTGGATATCATCTCCTAGCCAACATCAGGTGGACAACCACAAGAGAGTGTACAAAACACTGGCAAGGGGAAGCTGGCTGGTGACACCCCCAACAATGCACTGCCTCCAGGAGCCAGCAACTCCCAAATTGTCACCAGCTTGGGACCTAGAATTCAGAACACATAAGTTAACGGGGGGCACCTGAATCAAACGACCACACCAGGTCAGTGCTCCACCAATGGAGCTATAACTTGAGCCCCCAAAAGATTCTATCAACACTTTCCAGGCCCCAGTAGTGATGGATTCCTGTCCTTCGTCACTTGATGCACAGGGCCTAGGCTAAGACAAGTTGGGTTAGCTGGAATACAATATAATAATATGAAGGCCCCACAGCCATGTTAGTGATCAACAAATCTTACTTCCCCTCACAAAAAGCCATTTCTAAATTGCATCCTTCGAGGTTATATAGGTACCAAGTAATATTTACAAAACCAGTCTGTTTTTGACAAATGAAGACTTCAAACAGGATAGCCCTCTGTAGTTTTAGTCTAAAGCTATTCCAGTTCTGTGGTATTTGACAAGCATATTTCTAAGTCCCAGTTTCCACTTCCAAAGAACCCTGGAGTGTGTTTGAAAATAGGAACCTGCTCCTTATTAAAGATGAACAATGGCAAACACATACCACAGGAGGCAGAAACCATGCTTGATGTTTAAACAGTCACCAGATTTGTTCCTCACCCAACAGTGAGTCTCAATCAAATCACTCAAGAGCGTCTTTGAAACACTGATGCCCTATGAAAACCCAGGCTTTCATCAGGCCTGGAAGTCTGCAGGCTAGCCATCATATGGGTGTCTGGGAGCACAAGCAGACTACATCTCACAGCATGTGGCTACTTCTCACCAAGGCTCCTCCACTAAAAACTGATGCTGTGGTTCAGCGGTGCCAGTGAGGTCTGAGAGGGTGGCAAATGCAAGCTCTACGTGGCACAGATTCTCCTAATTGAGTGGCTTCTGTGGGAACTTAATGCAACTCTCCTGAATGTGATTGATGTGCGGCTGATACCGAAGAGAAGCTCTCACTAATGTGCTTTGCTCTGGGATGCGTGGGATGCAGGAGGCTGGGACCACTGCCCAGACACTGTGCTTGGAATGAAGATAGGCAGGGAACTGTAATTCCACCCTGACCCCAAGTGCTGGAAAAGGGTTAACTTTCAGTATTTTTATATATAGCAAGAACAAGACAGACTGAGTTGAAATTTTTATTCCCATGTACTCCACTGACAATATTCTAATATAATTTCTTTTCTAATGTACTATTAAAATGATTGATGTCAACTTAAACCTTGGGAATGGTGGCTGATGGTGAGAGAGTGACATTTTGGCCAGGATGTCAGTCTTCACAGTTTGCATTCAGACTGACTACACTACCCAATGCATTCAATATGTGTGTGGACACCCAATTACACTGCCTAAGAAATGGTCTCTAATGAATGGACTGACTCATGACAGCTGGTCATTGATTACCTTTTTCTACATCTCTTTGTAAATAAGGCTCAGCTATCCAGTAATGAAAAGGTTGTCATGGATTGCTTTGTTGAATTTTTAACGGTCAAAGTCATTGCCTGAGAGAAGAATTTTCTTTTGGAAAATCATCCATTTCCGTGCCTGCTATCTGTAGACTTGTCAAGACTTAAAAACAAGTTCCTCCACAATGGAGACAAAAGAGAATCAAAGAGGTAATCAAATTTCACAGAGTAAAAGCATCATTATATGCAAAGCCAATACATTTCATAACCTGAGTGGCATTTCTTAGAACTCTAGTGCCCTGGCTCAGAAAACCACCGAATCCAGGCTATCAGAATTCCAAAACACCTGCATGCTATGTCTAAAATTAGACGATTGAAATTCTCTGTGGATTGTCATTTGCCTTTATTACAAACACATATTTTCTCTTGTCATCAAAGCTGCTTTAAATGTGTAAAGAGTGCCCCCAAGCGGCCATATTCTTCACTCGATTGTTTTAAAAAAATTACCTTTGTTAATTGTGTCTATACTCTTAGGAGAAATAAAGCTTACTTGCATCAATAAAACATGCTTGAAATGTCTGGCCTATATCTCAACTTTGTTAAAGTTGTTTTCCTAGGTTTGCGGGCAAATTTTCTCTGTTCCATCTTTTTGAAAAGAATGATTACTAAGAATCCAATTTCTAGACGCTATTGGCTATACAGCAAATATTGGTATGGAAATCAACAGTTTCTTGATGAAAGTTTTCTTATAGAAGACATCATCATGTCTGCCTATACATTTCAAGTTCATCTGATCAAATGCAAGAAAGAAAAATGTTAAATAGTGTATGAACTATTCATCAGTGTTGTCCTCTAAGCCCTCAACATGGGGTTGATCAAATAGCTCCCAACCTCCTTTTCAAAGGATTATTCAATTTTGTGAGACTGTAATTGATAGATATTCCCATCAATGTTTTTCATTCTTAGTTGTGCTTTTATGTTCATTTATTTCCTTATCAAACAAATGTGTCATGAGAAGCTACTCTGTCAAGAACTGCCAAGAAAAGAAATGGGTAGCATATCCATAGTGACATTTATAATAAGTAATAAGCTGAGCCCCACGGTCCTGACTACCTTTGTTGGGGACCATAAGCACAGTAACTGGAGTAATTTGACTTACAATAATGTACTTTATTTGTGAGCATTTTCTAAAGTTTTGGGGATGGTTTGTATTTTTAATTTCACTTCTCCTCACAATGACCTTAGCTATGTACAATAGCTGAGAGAACTGTTCACTGTTATTCTTGTATCTGGCTCGAGATTAAATTATTCACCTAAAGTCGTCACAGGAAGATGGTGTAAGAATTAAAATTAATATTAAAATCTCCTAAATTCTTTTTTTAATGCCTTTCCTAGGAGGTCACTGCTCCCTGTGTTGAGTACATTAAAATGAGCAAGGTACTTCAAAGGAAGGTCATCCTCACACAAGGTTCTACAATAATTATGGGGAAGCTGACACTGTGTAAAATGTTTCTGGAGCTCTTGTTTGGAATTTCCCTTACAGGAACTGTTAGAAGCTCAGCCTCATTATATATACTACCCATCATGCATTGAAACAGTACCTGTCATTTGCCTGGCATTTCCCAGGGTTATATCAAGGTGTAAACACAATGTACGGGCAAAAAAAATGACTATTAATGGTACAATCAGAAAGATAGCACAGGTGTTTTTCCCTTCATGTGACCAGGCTGAATGGCCAGTCTGTAAATATAACACCTACTGTACCTTAGTCAATTTAAGATCTTGGTAAACATGTGATTTTATGACCCAGTAAAGAAACAATAATTGGCCAAGTATTGGGAAGTATTTTCCTATTGTCTAAAAAGTGTTTTACATGTATTTTAAAAGCCCTTTTAGTCTTATTTTGGCATTGATTTTCTTTAATGGTTCACTTTGTTGCACACATAAAAAGTAAAATACAGCAAGTTGATTAGGACAATAACAACCCTGCCACAACTGCTTCCTGGGGCTGGGTAATTGTAAAACCATGAGTATTATATGCACTCCATTTTTTACAAGCTATTAAAATGTGGTTTTAAAAATATATCTTGGGGGCAGTGAGATAGTAACGTGCTTGTCAGGAAACCATGTAGACCTGAGTTCGGATCCCCAACACACCTGTAACATGTCAGATGTGGTAATGCATGCCTAGAATCTCAATGCTGAGAGGCAGATAAAGGGGTTTCCCAGGGCTTGTTGGCCAGCTGGATTAGCAGAATAGGTGGCCTCTAGGCTCAGTGAGAGAAACTCTGCCTCCCAAAATAAAGTGGAGAGTGATCTTGGAAACATCAACATCAAACTCTGGCCTCCACACACATCCACGAGCATGTGCAAATGTACACACACATCCATGCACCCATGCATCCATGTACCCATGTTACCCACACACACACACAAGCACACAGCACACACAACACACCTCTTACACACACATACCCATGTGCCCACACAATACAAACACAGTCATACACATCACACACACACACACACACACACACACACACACACACACATCTACACAAAAAAAAGAAAAGAAAAGGGTATTTTAGAATACATATTTCCTTCTCAGGTTCTAGAACAGTCCTGTGTACCAGAGCTAGAAGAAACCATGGCATAGCACTTGAACTCACTCACTTTCCTTTGGTCCATGGGTGCTGTCTTCAATCTGTACAGTACTTGAGAGAATGCAGTGTGGAGCTAAGGAGATCGAAGATTAAACGTGTCCTCAACTTCTTACCATCTCTGAGATCTTTAGGCAGGTTAACCTTTTAGAGCTTCAGATCCCCCATATGTAAAAATGGGACTAGTTATAACCAGTTCCAAATGAAATAATCTGCCCAACACACTTCACATGACCAACAAGGCAATTGAATTTCCTATAGGTGAGCTCCCAGATATTTACTACAGGTAAGGGTTCTCCTAAATAAAATAATGATATATGCTGGTATGCTTATGAAGATCTGAAAACCATATGCTAGCTCCTTTAAAAGACTTGGATCCCACCTTTACCGACATATGACAAGAATTATGAGCTCTGGCTTAAATTCAGCCTCAAGTAGCTACCAATTTATCAAGAAGAATAAATACACCTGAAAGAGAATTTTAATTTCTAAATTTATCTCTTATCTTCAAATATCCGCACATTATGAAGACAGTACAAAAGGAACTTTGTTCCTAATATATTCAGACAGTCATAATCAGTCTTTCAAAATAAGCCATATTTAAACACTATCAAATAAACTAGCCCAACCAAAACTGATACTAACTGAGAAGAAAAAATTTAAATATTTGAAAGCCTGCCTTTTAAAAAATGTGGTAGCAAAAATCTTAGTAATGAAAATATTTCAGGAAACACAAGTAAGGAAGGTTACTGAGTGAGGTGACTGATGGCTTCCCTGCTCCCTTGCCTCCTCAGGACACCTCTTTGGGAGGGGAAACCAAGCTAAACCCATAAATCAGACATAACCTCAGGGTTTAGACTTGCTAAGAGAACATAAAGACAGCTGCAGAGACAACTGTACCTCTCCACCCTCCCTCAGGCTATTGGGACCTAGTATCTCTGGGCACTCAGTCACTTGTAGGTCACTTTCTGAATAGGTAAAAGGGGCTTTAATTCAGAAATATGCCCCTAGTTAGATGCCTGAACGTGAATGTTACCACTTACCAGGAAAAAATATATATGGCACAAATTCTTTAGCAGAAGAATAAAAATCTTGTATTTTGAAAATATACTTCTCAACTGGGAACACTTTCTAGTCATTTCTATTCACTAAGAGGGAAAAAAACCTAATCCTACGGGCAGGAATGAGGAAAATGGACAAATAAACAAATATTTGGAAAGGTGTACAGTATTTATTTCCATTTCACCAGAGGGAGTAGATCTGTCTGTTTCATTATTCATAAGCCACAGTTTTAGTTTAGTTTTCCTGCTTGCTAAATATCAAGTATGTTCTAAGCCCCAGGCAATAGACTTTGGTAAATGATGGCTGAATTTCATTCACTGCATTATGGAAAAACATTTTAAATCATCATAAAACATGTGAATAACAATGTTTAAAGCTTCCCCTTTCTGAGGAACATTGTAACTACAATTCCTTTGACGTCAGGACTGGTCAAGCTTTGTGTGATCTGAATGCCCATATGGAAAAGTAATACATTGTGAAGTTTATGTTGATCAAGAATTTTCCTTATGTCTGTTCCAAAGGTGAAATCACGTGTTAGTCTATTATGGACCTAAATCTTGTAGCTAAAATTGTAATAAAGCAATTTTCCAGTAAATATTGAAATTACAGAACTATCAAGATGTTTTCATCATAGCTACAATTGTTCTTTGAGGTGCATAATACAAAATCTGGTGCAGAAATCATTGTTTCTTGGTCTTCCCCTCAAGTAGTTTCTTTTTAAATGTCCTTCTAAATTTAGGCAAAATGAGGAACGCTGTATGGAAAAGTTAGAGATTTAGGTGTTTTATTTATTCATGGTTTTTTGTGGGGTGTGTGTGTGTGTTCATGTGTGAGAGTGTGGGCATGAACATGTCATAGTATCAGACTTCACCTTAGGCAGGGGTTCTCCTTCACAAGGGCATTTGCCAGACTAGCTGGGATTGCAGGCTTCCAGGGGGATTGTTCCTGTCTCCAGCTCCCATCCCTCCACAGGCACACGGGAAATCTAGATGAAGGCACTACTTCTCCCCGATTTACATGAGTTCTGGGGACCTGAACTCAAATGGTCGTGGTTGCACACCAAGCACTTTATCTACTGAGCCATCTCCTCAGCCATTAGTCACAATCATAAGTAGAAATCTTCCATCTGAAATTAAGAGAATAACAAAAAATTAAGACTTCCCATTAATGTATGTCATCCTCATCTGATCTAATTATAAAAGTAAATTCTGTCTGTATGATGCTAAACTGAGCCCTGAGAGGATTTGACCATTGTCATTGACATAGCATAAACACATTCAAAATAGAAGGGAAATATTGACTATAGAAGGCCACCATAATGTCCTAATAATATTATGTGCAAGTAAAGTTTCCAAAGTGAGGTGAGAGGAAAAGTCATTGTGATTAGTAGGATTACTTGGGAAATACATGGAGGTAAACATGGCCAAATGGAAAATCGAGCCTACCTACATCAATTCTATCACCTTCCGTAATCCTAATTGCCCTTAACCAATGGGAGACCATAACTACCAAGATCAGGGAACAGATTAAGCAGAAGATGTAGGAATCCATTGTTTTACATGTAATGTGGTTTAGAATACACGAAAGTATAGTAGAAATGGAAACCCTATCTTTAGACAGACTGATATAAATACTGTCAATTCATTTACTGACATACAAATTCTAGGACCAAAAGTAACCTCTTTCCTTATGTGAAGGACACTCCAGATTTCAAATTGGACTCGTATTGATTGGAGGTGTGAGAGTTTCTTGAATGTCACATGGCTGCATGGCCTGGTTTTCAAAAGATGTAGCAGGATGGATTTCTCAGAGTTTAAGTCCTTCTCCCATGAACCAGGCCTTCAGTGTGCCATTTTCCAAGAAAGATTCTGAGCACTAGGGAGACTCAAACTCACCAAAGTGCTGAGAAGTGACAGTGGAGTTCTCAGCACTAGGTGAGACTTCTCGGTCACACCTTCCTAGGCTCAAAGACCATTGCTGAAGAGGTGAAGGAAAGAATGTAAGAGCAAAAGGAAGGAGAGGAGTGATTAAAACACTGTCTTCTCGACCCAAAGTGGCCTTAAGACTCATGACCTTACAATGGTTAAAGCTACCTACCCACGACCTGAATAAAAGGAGGGGGAAAGATGATGACATCAAAATTAAAGACAGACTAGTTGGAAAGGAGGGGTTTGCTGCAGGAGGGAATGGAGGGGGGAAGGGAAGCTGTCAGAGGGAATGTGGTCATGGCATATTGTCTATATATATATATATATATATATATATATATATATATATATATATATATATATATATATATATATGGAAGTTGTCAATAAATAGGTTTTAAAAATGAATTAGGTGTTGCGCTCTTAAGAGTCTCTGTGCTTCTTCTGCTTTGGAATGTTTGGAGTATCCTTGGTGTCTGTGTCCATCACCCTGGCGCAGGTTGTCGGGCTCAGGCACCCTGTGGAAGCAGCACTCTTGCTCATCTCTCCACGTCCTCTGTGGTTTCTCCTGGGCCCTAGCTGATTTGGTAGGGGTGGTTCATCTCCTGCATGGGAGTCAGCTATCACTTCTGGTCTGGTTAGAAGAATTGGCTTATCTGCCGTTTTCGCTGCCTTCTGAAAAATACAAGCAGAATCTCCAAGTGAAAGTGAGATCAGCAGAGGTTAAATGGGACAAGAGTTTATTTGGTGAGATTATACTGGGTGTAGGGAACTTTGAAGAAGAGGGGGGCAGAATGTGAGAGCCATGGTGGGGGGAATCTCCAGAGGCATTTTCCCCCCAAAATAACTGTCTGTTGCTCGAACAGCCCATAGCCCTCCCTCCAACGGATCATTACAGAAATCATACTGATGAGGACCCTGAGTGGAAAGGGGGCAGGGAGGAGGGAAACAGTGGTACCAACAATGGTTCGTACACACAGAGTTGCTACATATATATGGTTTCTACATATGTGTGTGTGTGTGTGTGTGTGTGTGTGTGTGTGTGTGTGTGTGTGGTTTTGGGTTCAGGCTCAACTGAGAGACATCAAAGGATGATTAATTTGGGGGTAAAGGATTAACAGGGAGTGAATATATGCCATGGAAGAGTATGGTGAAGTTCCAAACCCAAAACTTCAGATCCAGGCACAAGCATTTGTATTTATTTCTGTTTATAAATTTATAGGGGAAAGGGTTGTGTCTAGGCATGGGCTGTGTGAAAGAAATCGCAGAGGCAGAGGGCTACAGTAGGAGATCAAAACGGCCTCTGGTCCTCCATGTCCTCTAAAGGGGAGGGGCTGTTCTCATACCCTGCCATCCTGCCCCTCCTCAAGGCAGGTGTCAGTGTCCAGGGGTGTCAAGGAGACACTGGGTAAGAGGGTAAAGAAAAAATTCAAGGTTGCCTCCACCAAGACAACATTCAGACTCTTAAAGTGACTGCATCTGTGTTCTAACAACACAGGGCTATTAGGCTGCACTTGACTCAAGTAAATAATTTACCAACTCTTACCTAGTTAAGGGAAAGCATTCCTCAGTGCACTTACAGGCCTTGAATAGGCATCATATCCTGAAACTAAAGGGAATTAAGTAAAATAACTCAAGTGACAACCCGATTTCAAGTTCATAAAATGACCTGTGCAGTTCATACTACCTTAAATAGCACACACAATAAATGCATGTGTTGAGGAAAAGCAGCAGAATTGTTATTACTTAGTGGGGTTATCCTGTGAAATCATTATAATGCATGCGTAACATGATTAGATTTGACCTTGCCTTGAAAACTTTATATGAAGTCCTCATTGGAGATGAAAAATAAGATTCCTGTTTCCTTTCTGTAAATAAATAGCTGGTAGGAAAAAATGGCAATCTACTTTTGTACTGGTCACGTTATCTTTGAAACCTGAAAATTAATCAAAAGACCCTACACCAAAAAACATGTGATAGAGTGAATGGCTATGAAATTCTTCCAAATTTTTATTAAAATAAAACATCATTGCAAAATTCTTCATCTGACTTCTTCCATTTTTTGAGAGTTAAAACAAATAAACTGTAAAAGAATTCACATGCTTTTTGTATTTGCCTACTCAAAGGACACCTTTGAGAAAAGTCAACCATCATTGGGTATAAGAACATTATTTTTAGAACTATTTTTCTCCCCTCTCCAGTCCCAATATTTTTTTCACTACCCACAGTCCTCTGCAATTTATATAATTATATAATTATTTTGCAATTTATATAATAATATATTTAGAAAAATACTTTTACAGACTTTTCTGTTATCTTTACAGGGGGTGGAGGGGGAAGTGGCTATCTCCAGAGAAATATATTAGACCTTTCACTTTATTTTCAATTACAATAAATCTGCTACTTATGAATTTGTTTTTGTTAATTAAATCAGTAACAATCCTACACTGTTCTGTGTTGTCTTTCCTTGCACAGTTCAAGGTTAACTGCTCTTCTCTAAACTTGGCTTCCAGATGTTTTCCATTTCCTTGTAGGGTGAAACAGAGGTCTGTATGCAGACTCTCGCATCTCCTCTTTCATTTCTGGATGATCCATCATATTCTTCTAAGTCCCAACTTTGTCTTCGACAAAGGTGCTAGAAATATACACACATGGGACAATCCCTCAGGCATCTAAACTGCTAAACCACTCTCTATTCAAATAACAGAGAAGTTTGAAAGTTTGTTTTTCAGACTTTTTGAACAGTAAATATAATTTTATAGTTTACTTATTTTTGTATCCACTTTGAAGTAGCTAAAAGTTACTAAGTTCAAAGTTATAGATCTCTTTATTTTCAGTTGAATCTGGAATGTCCCCCCACAGAATCATGTTTTAGACATTAGCTTTCCAGGGAAGAGAAGACTGTGAAACTGTGACAGCGTAGGGTGACTGAGACCTCCAAAGGCAACAGGAGTGTAATTGAGCTTGTATTTTCAGGCAGATTCCCCATTTCTCATGTCTGACCCCCTCCCCTTGAGTGGGAGGTGTCTCTTACTAAATTCAAACCTAATCCTGAAATTGATCGGTCAAGGATAGACCAATCAGCTTTCTCTCTGCTCACCTGGGCCAGGGAATATAGTCACTGGGACAGGAAATTTTTCTCTTTTTCCACATGGCTTGCCAACAGAGAGACATCTGAATCTCCAGGCTCCTGGCCTAGATAAGCCACACACCCCTCACCAAAGCCAGAGCAGACTGTGGTGGTAGGGGGCTCCAGGTTCTTTCCCACATGAACCTTTTTCCCCATTATTGGAGCCCTTTTATAGCTTTTCTTCTTTTTCTTGTTTAGTTGACCAGCACAGATTTTATATGGCTAAAACCTCCCCCACATGTTCTCTCCTCATTAGTGGCTGGAGATCTCTGTAACTTCTCATTTCCTTTTAAATTAAGTCTCTGGCTATACTCTATCGTCTGGTAGTCTATTATTTTAACTATTTAATATTATAGAACAAGAATCTGGGTACTCTTTAAGTTTTGAGGTACATTGGAATTAGCTGTGAACCCCAGCTCCCCTGTTACCAAACCTCTAGGAAATGGAGTGATCCAAGTGGCAGTAGGTCATTAGGGGTGGGTCTTTAAAGGCTGTAACTAGTTCCTGGTCCCAGTCCTCCTCCCTTTGTGTTCTGGTCCACCACCATATGAACAGTACTGCCACATGCTCCTGCTACCATGGTCTGAGATTCTCCACCACGCCTTCCCTGCTCTGAGGGACTAAACCCTCTGAAAGGAGGAGCTAAAAGCAAACCAGCCCTTCCTTAATTTGTTAGTGTTAAATATTTGTCACAGAGATGCAAAAGTAACTAGTATGGAGTCATTAATACTTGAACCATCCACTTTTTAGTATAATAAAGTACCTGGTATCAAAAACTGTTGGTAATCTAAAAATTACCAAAAAGAAAAATAAAAAAAAAAAAACTATTCTTTTTCTAATACCAGTTCTCCTTGCCAAAGAACAGGCTGTTCCTTGTTTCTAAGACTTGTGAGTATTATAAAAAGGAGAACTAATGGGGTGATAGAATTATGTCACTTTTATGCATCTCACACAATTCTATGCTGACACAGGGGTATCCCTCTAAATTTCTGCCGTCTTTTTATCAATAGTTATAGAGGGGAACTGAGGCTTTGAGACTTCAATTTATTCTATTATCTATTTATCTTACAGCCATGAAATTGATCAGCTTTTAATAGAATTTAATTGGCTTGTTTTTGGAGAGAGAGTTTCATGTAGCACAGGCTGGCCTCCAATTCACTATATGGTTGATGATATCCTTGAACTTCTAATCCTTCTGCTTCCATCTCCCAAGTTCTGAGGTTATAGGCGTGCATCAACATGTATGAATAAATAAAATTAGTTCTGTAATGAGAGAAATTTACTTCTCAGTGAATCTGATATTCATGAGGTAGGATCCTATACAATTTTACCCTTAAAATGCTCTTATTTCATCAAACACCAGAATAGCTTATTCTAGCAGTACAGGCACCCTTCTGAATATTTGCTACTTGTACTGAAAATGACAAGGGCTCAGGAAGAAATTGTAGATTTACCCAAGATACTGAATACATGCTATCATACCGAGTAAAGTAAAACATAGACCAGATATAAACATAGTAGAATTCAAAGAATGATAGAGAGGCAGATTCAGCAAATAGGCACAAGGCTGTTAGATGATTGAACATCATACCATTCCCATGGTGACAGGGCTTCAGTCAACTTCAAGCTGTGAATGCTCCCCTCAGTTCACTGGTGCTACCTGGAGTTGTGAAATTCCTACAGAGCTGTTCTTACCTCTATACAGTATAGCATGGTTTATCAAAGTTTGTTATTCTTAAGGAACATAGTATATTCCATACCTGATTGTGAGCTCCAAATCCTTTTTCTCTTTAAAGCCAAGCTAAGAAGAAAGAAAAACATCATCCTGGTATGGTAAGGTCACTAGCAATATACCTCATTTCTGATATATATGAAGAATCCTTTGTATCTATTTGTACAAATAAGAGCTACTTTCTAAACTGTTTGACAAACAGCATTTAATATAATCCCCTTAGCATAATGTGGTGGCTTGAATCAGATACCACCCCATAAACTCATGTGCTATGAATGCTCATTCTGATGACAATTTGGGAGGTGGAGCTTGGTGAAGGAGGTGTGGTTTGAAGGGTGGACTTAGTGGTGTTATAACCAGCTCCTCTTGCTAGAGTTTGGCTCACTCTCCTGTTAGTGTTTGTTTCACCACTTGTGACAGACGTGATGTCCAGTCTCTGCTCATGCCTCACTATCATCTGTGTCATGAAGCTTCCCCTCAAGACTGTAAGCCAAAATTAAAACTTTCCTCCCATGAGCTGCTTTCAGTCATGTGTTTAGTCGCAGGAACAAGACGGTAACTACAACAGAAAATTTGTACTGAGAAGTGTGGTTGTTATTGCAATGACTCTGACCATGTGGCTTTTAGTGAATTTTGGAGTAAATTTTGGTCATTTGGAGGAAAATGGATTTGATACTTTAGACTAGAAAAACCTTGCAGTGCTCTAAGCATAGCTTGATAAGATATTTTAGTGAGGGTTTGGAAATCATAAATGCAAGGAGAATTGTGAACTAGGAAGACTTGGGTTATGAAGCTTCAAAGGGAAAGGAAAGCATTTTGTTGGGACTGGGATACTGGTGGAAAGGTTGCTTGCATTCTGCCTGAGAATTTGAGCAAAGTGTAATTTAAAAGTAATGGACTGGTGTGCTCTGCAGAAGTATCAGCAGAAGCATATTGAAAGATTTGGTTTTTTCCACAGAAAGAAAAACCAAGCAAGTTTGAAGTTACAAGTTTTAGGCTACTTAGACTTCAATTGTTAGACAGATTACCACCATTAAAGGTAGGCCAACTGCTTTGCATTGGGACAATGGAAAAGATGCCCTGAGGGTAAAACCCACCCATAGGAGGCTCAGCCTAATAAGAATGCAAAATTTTTTGAAAGGTGGGGCTTTAAAGGAGAAGAATGGTGAAGGAGTGTACTGCTCCTCAAGGTTGCACTTTACTCACCCTGGATTTACACATTTGGCTATCTGTACACCTGATACTGGTAAGAAATGCAGGAAAGAGAGTCATGTGGTATACACAGGGTTCCAGGAACTGCTAAAATGTGGCAATGTGAAGCAGGGTTGAAATCCCTATATGGAGGGTATGATGGTTTGGATAAGGTGGCCCCCATGAACTCATGTGTTTTGAATGCTTAGTTCCCAGATGCTGGCAATTTTAGAGGTGGAGCCTTGTTGGAGGAGATACGTCTTTGGGGTTGGGCTTAGGGTTGTGATGGCCAGCTCCCTTTGGCCAGAGCTTGGCTTGCTCTCCTGCTGCTCTTTGTCACCTGCTATGGCAGAGGTGATGTTTAGCCTCTGTTTTATCATCTTTTTTTTCTGTCATTATGAACCTTCCCCTTGAGACTGCTTGCCAAAAGTAAAGCTTTTCCTCGTATCAGCTGTTTTTGGTTGGGTGCTTTGTCCCAGCAATGCAAAGATAACTACAACAGACACCAAGCAAGGCCATTGTATGGAGCTATGAAAATGAACCATCTATTGCAATGGATACCTCAGAGTTTAGAGATGCCAAGACTGTGGGATGGCCACCAAGGAAAGCTGCTAGCTGTAACTCAAGTGGATTTACCCAAAGAGCCAGCAGACAGCAATACGGCAAAACGTTGTTGAAGTCTTTTGGAGCCAAAGGACTTCATCATGAGACCCATATGCCAAATATGGACCTGATAATACTTGAAGTTTGTGTGCTCGTTACTGTTCTTGCATTGGTCCTGTCTCTCCTTATATACTTTCTTTTAGCAATGGGAATGTTTACTCTTTGCCATATGTGTTAGAAGTATGTAACATGATTTAATGTTACAGCACTAATGCAGTTAAAAGTTTATTTTAAAACTTTTGGACTTTCGGATAGTGTGTAAATTTGGTAAAGACTATGGGGACTTTTGAAGTAGACTTAGTGCATTTTGCATTGTAAGATGGCCATGTGTATATAAGGCCAGGGGTGGAATGTTTGAATATAAATGTCTCCATACCATCAGAGGTGTTTGTTCCAGTTTTCTAATTAGGCTCCACCTACTGAAGTCTTTGGTAGGTGAAGCTCTGCTGGAGGAAATTTGTCACCAGGAGTGGGCCTTGGGGCTAAGTCCAGCCCTATGTGTTCACAGCAAGCTCCATTGCTGGATCTCTCTGCTATACACATATGATGAAATGTGTCAGCTTTCTCTGCCATCATGAAATTTCCCCTCAAACAATAGGCCTGAAATAAAACCTATCTTCCCATAACCTGATTCTGGGCAGGTGTTTTGTCCCAGCAATGAGGAGATAACAGCAACACATAATTTTGGTGGTTTTTGTCAAAATTGCTTAATTCAATTTTTAAATATTGTTATTGGCCTAAATTAAATCTTTTTTTTTCATTTGTGCAAATTAATTTGAGATGGAATCAAGAAAGTAAATGAAGTGGTCATCTTCACTCCTGAAAATCACAGGTGGTCAGTGTGGCTATCAGTATCCATCCTCTTCTCTAAAAGTCTCCCCTTTGTAAGCTTTCTGTCAAGATTTAAAAGCTCATGTTTAACATTTTTGTACTTATTCTTGGGAGAAAAGCTTACATGTAGGGGACATTTTTGAGTTTTGGAGAATTTTAGCATTTATATATATTTATATAGATTTCCAAAATAATCCTTATGTCACTTTAAATTTTATCTTCCTCTCCTCATTACTGTAACTACCAAGCTTTTCTTTTAACTCATTGTTGAAGATTATGGCCATAAAAGATGCTATCAATATAGACTAAAACAAATACTTCACATGAAATAATATTATTTTCAAATGTAAATAAAATTTTAATATTTTTATTTATTTATTTGCAAGCAAAGAGACAAGAGAAACAGAGAGAGAGAATGGGTGTGCAAGGGCCTGCTGCCACTACAAATGATCTCCAGATACATTTTGCCACTTTGTGCATCTGACTTTACATGGGTCATGGAGAATGGAACCCACGTCATTAGGTTTTCAGGCAAGCATCTTAACCACTGAGACATCTCTCCAGCCCCTGCAAAGATAATTTTAGAAATATAAAATGTGGCTGAATAAATAATTTCATCTAGGGCAAGCACAAAAATACATTTCAGTAAACTGTATTCAATGTGTTCCAAATTCAAAGATCTGCCCTCCTACACTCAAAAAAGTGGCAGAACATTTATTTTTGAAGTTATTTTTAAATGTACTCCTCAATTAATTTAAAAATTCACATTATCTTACATTTAGAATATTAAAAACGTAGGAAGCCACTGTAGTTCTTTGTCTCCAAAAGTAAATCATAAATTCTCAAGAATAAGAATCATTAATCTATGTACAGACCCATGACCACCACCTTCAGAGACAACTACATCAAGCCCTACATCATACCCTGGCCAGATGGATCTCTAAATCTCATAAGAAACAAATTCCATAATCTACTAGTCACTGTCAGGAAATTCTCCTTTATGTTGAAACTACAAAGCTCGGGCTACAGATGAAGCCTGTTTCCTGTAGCTCTATTCCTGAAGGAGCAGAAAAACAGATGGACATAATCCGTCATGTGGCTGAAAACAGTAATTAGGTCACTTCTCTTTCCCTAGCATAAAACGGGAAAAATCATTCTTTCTGGTTTTTCTCATGTTCTGTGTTTTACTTCCTGAGCACATCTAATCAAGTGTAAAGAGGTACACATAAACAGTTTCAGAAGCAGTGCACAATCAGATGGGAGCAGAGTAGGCTCTTAGGTGTGTGGAGTTTCATCATCTTGGGCCATTGTCTGGAATGGCGGTCACTCAAGAAGAACAAGGGATGGGGGGTGAGGACTTGGTCATTTCCCACTCTGCTCATCACTTTCTTTTGGCCCAAAAGCTTAAGGCCTCTGCAGTGGAGCCCCAGGCAAGCAGCGATGGCTCCATGTTTGTGAAGAAATCTAAGCCTGGAAGGATCCACATATTCAATGGTGGGAAATGAAGGCAAATACTCAGCATCTGGAATTGCTCTCCCAGGTTGTCTTTATTTCAGAAAATGTATGAGATAAGAATCCACATTGAAATAAAACCCAAATTGCTCAAAAAGTAGAGTACAGCCTTCATCAAACCTATCCCACATGCAGAAAATGCTGTGACTCTTGGAACCTTCTTCAACCTGGGTCAGAGTCTCAGGAAGGGAAACTGAGGACATAGGGGTGAGGCTAGAGTGCAGTAGTAGAGAGCTAACATTTATTTGGTTCACAGAGAGCCACTTACTTGGTAGGGTTGAATTTATGCAAATTTTTCCTAAAGCACTTCAAACATACTGCAGATTGGCAGGCGTGTAAACCTTAAAGATTTCCACTTATTTATTTTGAGAAGTGTGAGCAACTACCATGTGTTCTAGGTGTTGGATATCAAAGTGAGGGGGAAAAAAAGAGAGAGAAGAAGAAAAACCCAGCCTGGTACAGTGTGCATGCACGTCACTGGGAGAGACAATACACAAGACAGTAAGTGTGTACACGATGTGATGACAAAGGCCTTTGTGAACATAATCACCTAGCTGAACTGAACACCTCAAGTGCTCCTTTGGACAGTGAGGTGAGGCTGAGACCAGCCTGGCCACTATACAAGCACGTCAAACAAATTTGTGAAGTGTTCCATTTTAGAAAAAGAAGTTAAAGGATACAAAATTCTATTTTACTTCAATCACAAAAATGAAGTTCCTTCAGACTCATGGTAACAAGCATGAGGAGAGATTTGAGATGTAACTTCTGCAGAGATCATGAAGTTCCAGAACATGGCAGGCACTTACAGCTCCTCTTGCAATCTAATTTCTGTCTACCGAGTCAGACTGGATGAGATCACAATAATGCATTAGATGATAAAAATACAGCTTCAAATCTATTCCACGCTATGCAAACAAAGCTGCATTCTTTTTTATCGCTGGGCCATTATTCATCCAGATGAAGCGTCATTAACTAAAATGTCTCTGGTATCAGGCTGCTAGATTGTATCTCTGCCCTTTCCTGTTCAATATTTTTATCAACAGCCTGGATGAAGGCATAGAAATCATGGTTATCAAACTCTCAAATAGCCATAAATTGCAAGGCAGAGCTAATATGCCATATGACGGGATTAAGATTCAGAAAGATCTTGACACAGAGACGAAGCCCATAAAATGAAATTAACAGACATGTTATGATTTTAAAAACAAACAAATGAACAAACAAATCCTCTCCATGAATACAAGATGGGAGAGAACAGGTGTGAGAGATTTTTAATGAGGAAGGGAAAAAATTAGAGGCTTTAGTTGATCTCAAGTTGAACATTAGTCAACATTTTGACAGCTGCAGGAAAAAAAAAGTCTTATGCTGTGTGTCTAAATCTCTGTATACATCAATAGAAAAGTTTTCATCCCTAAGTTACAAGCTTGAACAAAATATTAACTTCTGAGAACTCAAGGAACATTAAAGGCTAGGAAGCACAGTCTTCGTATCAAGTAGGGAATTACCTACTGCAGAAAAACTAGGGCATTTCCACATATTATAAAGGGTTATTTCTGAAAAGAATATGTCTTCTTTTTTTAATTATTATTTTATTATTCATAATTAGATACACTTAATAAGTCAATAATACGTTGATGTCTCCACTTCCCCTATTTCCCTCTTCCCTGTCCCTGTTAATTGGATATCCTCCTCCGTGGGCAGTCTGGATCAGTCCATGGGGTGGGGGATTGTGAATAGCCTAGGTGTCAATCTGGTTTCACCCCCCTTTGTATGTTGTTACTGAGGTGGGCAATGTCTCTGGATATTCTCCCCCACCATGACTCTTACAATTTTTCCACCCCCTCTTCCGCTCAGTTCCCTGGGTCATGGTGGGTGAGTATTAAGGCTGCTTTGCCGTTGAGACCTTAGGCGCCTCTGTACTTCTGCTGGAGGTTGTGTTTAAAATCGTTGGTGTCTGTTTCGCTGGTTCATCCTGGGTTGACTGATTAGCTGTGGTTATAGGTCTCTTGCTTATCCCATCACTGCCTGCAGGATTCCATGTGGATCCTCCACGGTAGGTCTGGGGTGGTGCACCTCTTGCCAGGAAGTATGTCTTCTTTTTTAATCCTATCAACTATATGCCCTCAGAAAATATCATTGGCTTTTTAGGCCTCAAATTTTCATCTTTAAAATAGAGCTAAGAATACCAGGGTGGGTACACTCAAGGTGTGGACTATGTTATCTTTCCATAAAAGCTAGATGAATATGACTGCAAGAAGCATTCAGAGCTACATCATGAGAACACTGACATCTGAAAGGGGAGCATTCCTCACCATGAACTTCTCAGATGATAAATGACAGTCGGGAAACTTGAATTTCTGCATTGAATGAAGGTTGGACTTAGATCATTTCTATATTTTCTTCACTGAATAATTTTTAACTTCCAAAAGAGTGCTAAGTCTTGTAATTCTGGTTTTTCCATGCATCTGATGTTTCAGACATTGGTAAACTGAAACTCTGTAGAAACAGCATGACAAAGATTGTTTGCACTTTATCTGTGTCCTACGCATGGAGATTAGACACATGTGTTATCTTCTTTTCTCAAATGAAGAAACCGAGGCAAAGAATGAAATTCTCATGGTCCATCACTGGCAAGAAATGACTTGAACCCAAACTTCTGAATGCAAAGTCCACTAGGCTAATTATGGCTCCTCAGCCAGACTCACTTCTACAGCTGTGATAGCAGCTCAACTACCAAAGGTTTATTTTGTTTTGTTTTGTTTTTTGATGCCCTCACATTGTTTGAGTTATCTCCAAACTGTTCAACTAGCACATTTAGTTTTTCTTCCATGTGTATATGTGCATGTGTGTGTGTTTGTATGTGTACATGTGGGTGCATGCATGTGGAGGACAGAGGACAACCTTGGATGTTATCTCTGTAACACCATATACTTTTGTTGAGACAGGGAGCCTGAAGTTCACAATCCAGCTAGGTGAGCAGACTAGCAAACCCTAGGGATACTGCAATCTGCACCTCCCCAGCACTGGGATTATGAGCACATGCCAGCACATCTGCCATTTTTTAATGTGGATTAACTGAACTAATCAGTTAATCCACATGAATGCCTGAACTGGAGAGATTGCTCAGTCGTTAGAGGTGCTTGCTTGCAAAGCCTAATGACCCTGATCCAATTTCCCACTACCCAGGTAAAGCCAGACACACAAAGTAGCACATGCAAAGGCTCTGGCACACCCATTTCCTTTAACCTACTCTCTCCTTTCTCTCTCTCTCTCTCTCTCTCTCTCTCTCTCTCTCTCTCTCTCTCTCTCTCTCTCTCTGTCTCTCTTTCTCTTTATCAAAAGTACTTTTAAAACTCATATTCTCATAGTTGCAAACTATCTCCCCATCCCCCACATTTATTCTTTAAAATAAATTTCAAACAATGAAGTGCTTATGCTAGGTGAGTTAAAAATATTTTCTGCATTATTAAGAAATAATATTATACACAAAAATTTATTTTGGACACCAAGGAAGCTCATGCCATAAGTGCTGACCTTTTGTGCTTATGGTCTGACCATTTTGGTTCTAATTTATTCTGATTTTTAGAGCACAAATTGACTTGTACTTGTCACTCAAAACCATCGCATCTTAAGTGTTGGTAGTTTTATGACACTGCTCATTGATGTCCTTAAGAGGTATTGACAAACGGACTATGTCACAGTACCTGACTTTGAGTGGGCATCTTAGAAATTCTCCAAAGAGCAAATTCAATGTCATAGGGTCTGGTCTTTGTGACAGTGTCCTTGTTTTCAGAAGGCTGTAGCCAGCAAGATGAAAGGCCTGGTTATGTAAGATGGGGCTGCTTACTCAAAGCAAAAGTCAGAGCCTATCAGATAATGATAAAACAAAGGGTGGGAACTGGTATACAGTGAGAAGGTAGGAAGAACTGGCAGAGCAGTGTGGTTTCAGAAGCCCCGGAGAATTTTATCTATTAAAGTTGTGGATTGCTGAGAGGAAGAGGAGGGGATTGGTAGGGATAAGTAAGAAAGTTGAAAAGTAAATTAAATTGGTTTCAAAGATGTAAAATTCTATGACACTTTAAGTCCTAATTTGTCTTTTTCTATTTATTTGGGTAAGACTTGTTTCCTGATTATTGTAATAGATTTCAGTTTTCAGTTCCTGTGTCTGCGTGTGTTTACGCTTTCAGTGCAGGTGTGTTTTAGCTCTCAAATGTTTATAGCATTTCCTAGCATCCTCTCTCCTGAAATTTAAATAGCTCCATGTTCAGTTTTATAAACACATTTTTCTTTCAATTTATAGAAAGCTATAACTTAGGGTTTTGGAAATTTGCTTTTGAAACTTAGGATAAAGATCCACAGTTATTTCCTTGGAAAAGAGATTTCACATAAGTAAATAGATTGTATAAGCTGAAGCTCTAATTTGATTGAAGTTTGCTGAATATTTGTTCTGTTGGTTAATCTTTCTGCTTATCATAGCAAATATTTGAATACAGGCCTACTAAACTGTACCTAAAAAAATAGAAGTAATGAAACCTCACAGGGTAAGAGTGTATACATTAAAATTACTTCCTCTATCAATGTACAAGAACCTCCCTAATAATTATTAATTCAATAAACTTTGAGACTCATTTCAGTTTAGCAAGCTGCTAAGTACCAAGCATTCAAAGAAGCTCAGGAGGTTCTCAGACGAGAGAAACCCAAATAAGAGTCAACCCATGCTGAGAACTGGGAAAGACATAAAGAGAGGATCTTAGCAAAGCACAGAGTCTGGACAGAGGAGAGGACATGCCAGTCCAGGACAATCATGAGCCAATGATGAGAAAGGTAGAGAATACAGAAAACCTCCTCCAGCCTCTATGAGCTCTGTCCAGTTCTTCTCCCTGATTCAGGCTTATATTAATCATCATTTACCCAAAAGTTTTGTTGTTGTTGTTAATGTGTATGTAAGTAAGATATGTGTGCTCATGTGTGAGTATGGGCATGTGGACCCAATGGTGCCCCTGTGGAGGTCGTAGGAGAACCTAGGGTGTTGGTCTTTACCTCATATGTTGTTTTGAGGCAGGGTCTTTTGTCCAATGCTGCATAGGCCAGGCTAGCTGGCTTGTGAGTCTCCAGGACTCATCCATCTCTGCCTGTCATCTTGTCATAGCAACGCTGTAATTAGAGATGCTCACAGCCCTGCATCCTGCTTCATTCACATGGATGGGACTCCAGCCCAGACCATCAAACTCACACAGCAAGCACTTATCCTCTGACCCATCTCCCCAGCCCTCCAAACAGTTTTTATCACTGTTACTAATGACTTCCCAATTACAGTCCAACTTTAATTGCTTGGAATGAAGCTATAATCAATTACTATAAATTTAATGGTTTAAGACAATACAAATTTTGCCTTGCAGCCCTGCTGTTTAGAAGTCTGATATGGATCCCACAACACAAAAACCAAGATGCCATTAGGCTCATGAGAATTTTTCCAGAAATGCTGAAAGTTTGGACTAAGGCAGGCAGAGAGAGTACAAGGCGCCATGCAGACAGCTTGAACTTAGCCCAGTGACTTCTGACCTCCATAAGAGCAAGGTGATAGATTTACATGGGTTTTGGTCACTATGTTTGTGGTTACTTGTTAAGGACATCAACAGAGAAGGAATACACAAGGGAAGATTGAAAAACTGTCACTGGCCAGAACAGACTAAATGTGGCCTGAGTTCCTGAATCTCTGAACCAAGAATGGCAAGACTGTTGAAATTCAAACATAGTCTGGAGTTTAGTGAACCAGTGCTGGTGTTTAGTCTAAATGGTCTATGATTATCTAAGATGCTACATGAGGAGAAGCTGAGTGTAGTATTTGAAACTCTACTCTGTATAACTTTTCTGCATCTCTAATCTCGTTCTAAAGTAAATAGTTTACTTTAAATATTTTTATCTAAAAATAAAAGAAGTGTGTTTGGGAAGTTAATCTATATAGACCCAAGACTCACTCAACACTGATTCATGCATCCCTGAATGAATGCTAATTTAAAACGGTTATTTTTATGTTCCATAACCATTTATTTGATATTTTATTTGCAATTTTTAAAAGAAATCCTAAAAAAATCAAAATATAAACATGGCTAACCTCAGGAACATTATCAAGTGTGTGATTAGTGTGACAGTCTTGATTCTTCCTTTTCTGATTTTTCTCACGTCCTCCTTACCTTTATCTTACTCATTTCTTTCTCCAAGTAGTGTCACGCTGTCCTTTCCAGGTGAATTCTAGGGTCTGATACAAAGAATTTGTTGCAATGCACTTAGAAGTGTACAGGGCCCTTCTAAGAAAAATTAGACTTTAAAAGAATCAGGCACTAAAGCATATAGAAACACCTAGCATCTTTTTCTAAAGATATGAATTGATTTCTTCCAAAACTTACCTATATGTATTTTAATATGCAATAGTTATCTGTGGTAGTTTGAATGGATGTCAACTAAGAGATTCAGAAGTTTATTAAAGGTTTTTCTCCAGCTGCCTGGATCCTAGGATCCAACCCTCAGGTGTTTCTGGGGGTGGATCTAGAATTCCAGCTACAGGTATTAGTTTGAGCTCTGCCTGGAGTTCCTGTGGTTTGGCTGCCTGAATGGGCTTTCTTTTGGAGTTCCTGGTCATGGTTTTTCTCTGTGTGTGTGAATCTCCCATCTAAGTACTAACCAGGCCCGACCCTGCTTAGCTTCCGAGATCAGACGAGATCAGGCGTGTTCAGGGTGGTATGGCCGTAGACAGTGTGTGTGTGTGTGTGTGTGTGTGTGTGTGTGTGTGTGTGTGTGTATCTCTAACCACCAAATAAATCCCTTCTTCTCCCCATAAACTGTGCCTGATTTGGAGGTTCTTCCCAAAAGCATGAGCTGTCTGCAACATTATGTATTCTATTTCATTTATCATATATATATGATAAATATATTTATTATATATTTATCATATATATAGCTAGAACTTGGATAGTTTGAAAAAAATTAATTTCTTTCTATTTGCTCAGGTTGCTGCTGTTGATGAAATGGAATTCCTCTATGAAGCAGAGCCTGCCTGTGAATTCATGATTTTCCTGCCTCTGCCTCAATACCTTTGAATTTCTTGAGCTGCCAGCCTGTAGGGAACATCAAATCTCAATTATTTTCTGGTAAAATCTGAAATACTAGACTTTGTTAGTAATAAAATAACTTTCTACTATAAGATCCTTTACCATGTGGCATGCTTACAAAATAACTTCAATCTCACGACTACACATAATACCGAGGATATTGCATTATCCCTTCTTACAGACAGGGAAAGGGGTTTTGAGATCTTGATTAGCTCAAATTCAAGCAGGTCATTGAGAACACAGGTGAGATATGAAGAGAGAGCAGCTGTGAGCACAGCTCAGGGGCTTGGTTCTCTCCTGGAGCCTTGGCTCTTTCTCTCCACACCCACCTCATTTTATGCAACTGGGATAACTCAATAGAGTTTGCTTTTTTCCTCCTTTGTATACTATCATTATACTAATACACTATAATAGGAAAATATTTCCTGTAAATAGTCTATAGTAGTCATACTGAAACATGTTTATCTTTTTTAAAAAAAGATAATATCATGCCATCTCCACTTTTCAAAAATGGCCTGGAAATTGTGGCAGTTCTTTTCAAATGTATGTGTGCAATGTTCTCTCATTTTGCTTGTAGTGGTTTGATTCAGGTGCCCCCCCATATACTTAATGTGTTCTGAATGTTTGATTCCCTGGCTCCAATCAGCTTGTTTTGGTCATGTTCTTTTCTGCACAGCAATGAGAAGGTTAACTACAACAGTTTGTCATGCCATCATTTTCCCTGACATGATGGAGTTCTCCCTCGAGTCTGCAAGCTAAAATCAACCCATTCCTTCCTCCAAAAGCTGCCTTTTGGTCAGGTTCTTTTCTGTGTAGTAACGAAAAGCTAACTACAACACTGTTTGTGGACAAACTGTGGGCATTAAGATACGGCTTATTGCCAGCAAAATATGTGCTACATTGTAAAGGGCACGTTTACTGAAGATAAAAAGTAAAATTCTGTTTCCCTTTAACTTTGAGTTCAACAACAGAAAGTGATTTTTCCACAACAGTGATTTCCCATCTTATTTCAGCAAGGCCTTTATAAATGTGATAAGGAAGGTGCAGGTATCATTTCTCTTAGGAGAATGAAAGACATTGCATGCGTGTATAGTTTAAGAATCTCATTTTATTCTCTCTGTTCAGTTTGGATCTCCCACAACAAACACGATGACTGGGTATCTTGGACCAGAGGCATTTATTTCTCACAGTCCAAGAGCAAAGTGATAGAAGATTTATATGATTTTGAGGGCTCACTTCTTGGTTTGTAGATAATAGCTGCCTCTAGGAAATGAGAAAAGAGAGAGGGAGAAAGAGAGAGAAAGAGAGAGAGACCTCCATCTCAAAAAACCATCCCCCTGGAAGTTAGGGCTTCCACTGTAAAGGTACACAAAACAGCCCCCAATATTATTCTAAAATGTGACATTCATTACTAAATGATTCCATTCTAGCTATACCTAACATCTTAATCACTGGGTAATGAAAATATGAGATAGACAAATTCTAATGCATTGATACAGAAATCAAGTGTATTAAAAGTAAAAAGACCAATACACCAGAGAGAGAGAGAGAAAGAGAGAGAGAGAGATAATTAAAATCTAGGATCTGTCTATGAAAGAAAACATTCAGTATCTGTCTTTCTGCCTCTGGGATACTTCATATAACATAATACTTTCCAGGTCTTAAGAAAGTCTTGGGGAGGAAATACAACGAGAGAGTAATGGGATTCATATGACATGAAAGCAAAGGGGGTTTACTGGGGAGAAAGGGCACCAGCAGGAAAGGCCAAGGGAATGGGGAGGAATAGCAACAAAAACAAAGTACATGTGAAAATACCATAATGAAATCCATAAAATAATTTTAAAAAATAAAGAGGGGGGAGGGGCTAACTCTACAGTTCGGTCTGTGGTAGAAGGACTTCCCAGTACACTTGAAGCTCTGGGTTCAATCTCCAGCACGGATGGATGGAAAGAAGGAAGGAAAAAAAGAAGAGAAAAAAAAGCAAAGGAGGTAAGAAAGAAGGAAGTAAGGGGGACTTACTGAAATTTAGAGAAAAATGGTCTGACTTGGAGCAGATCCTACTAAGCAATTTGTCAAAAGAACAGAGAGCCAAACACCGCATATTCTCCCTCATATGTGGTCCTTAACAAGGCTAACCATAAACTCTATGCAGACTAGTAGAAGTGAGAGGTTATGACTGAGGGATAAGGGATGGGGGAGGGGAATGACTTAAACATGAAGCTAAACCAAAATGGGTTCAAAATCATAAAATCCTCATGAGCATACTGTAACCTATTGAGCAAGTAGTGGCCATTGTCTGGCAAGAGAGGCTGTAAATAAAAGGGAAGAGAGTCTAAGCCGGTGAAAACTTGATCAGTCTGGCAACTCCCGGTCCCAGTCATCAGCTCCTTCCCTCACTGAGCTGTTGACCAAAAAGACCCATGAGGTTCCAAAAACAAGACAGGAGTCTGTCAAAGCTCTTGAATGCCCAACCCAGGCCTGAGGCAATCCAGTTGCTGAAGAAACCACAGAAAGCCATCTATCAGCATCGAGAGATCCTGCAAGGTCCAGAATGGTATCCAGCCCCCAAATGGTAGTTAGTGTAGTGCTGGAAGGCACTGCATAAGCTGCCAGGGGAAGCTGGTCAACAACAGCTGGAGCAAACAGAGACCACTGGCATAAAACACAGTCTGCCGCCATGAGTAGGCTGACCATACTTCCTACTGGGAGAGAACAGGGAACCAAGAAAGGAGCATGTGTGCAATGGAGGAGCCAAAGCCTGGGGGAGGCAGTTAACAGCTTTTAAATTCAGCAAAATATTCCACTTAGTGAGGGGGAGTCCTTAACTGGAACTGGTGACTTAGGGCGATATGCACTGGGAGCCGGACTTTGGGGCCCCCAAGGAGAGATGCACTATGCAATTGATTGACAGAGAGGCTACTAAAAATAGAATCTAGCTAATTCAGAAATGTGTATCTCAGTTAAGTTATACTGATCTCACTCTCCAATGGAGATTCTGTATCTTTCAGAATGCTTCGAGAGAGCTGTGGCTCATCCAACCCTACCAATGAACTGGAACTGAAGGCCGATAGCTGACATCCTGACAAGAGATGAGCCACCCTAAACATACTGTGAAGTATCCATGTGGAACCCTGCAGAGAATGATGGATGAACAAGTGACCCATAACCACAGCCAATCATTCAACACAGGATAAGCCAGGGAGACAGACACCAATGATTTTCGACACAACCTAAAGCAGAAGTACAGAGACCCCTAAGTCCTCAACAATAGAACAGCCTTAATACTCACCCACCAGGACTCAGGGAACTGAGCGGAAGAGGGGTCAGAAAGATTGTGAGAGCCGTGGTGGGGGAGACTATCCAGAGGCATGATGCCCCTGAGTAACATACTAGGACCAGAAGAACCGGGCTGACTCCTAGGCTATCCATGGTCCCCAGCCCCAAGGACTGATCCAGACTGCCCACGGAGGAGGATATCCAGCTGATTGGGGATGGGAAGAGGGGTATTGGGGAACTGGGGATAACAACTCATTGTTTGCCCATTAAATGTAACTCATTATGGACAATAAAAAAATTAACAAAAAAAAAACTTTTAAAAAAGAGATAGATAGAAAGAAAGAAAGAAAGAAAGAAAGAAGGAAGGA
>PVHP010023262.1:0-15810 GCA_004024765.1 Zapus hudsonius
TATCCATATTGTTTTAGGCTAAGCTATTTTAGATGCTTTTAGGTTGAACACACAGCTCCTCACATTCTTGTATTTTTGTAGCTAAGTGCCTGGATCCTGAAAGCTTTACTTAGAAGACTCATCATGCCTTACATGTAGAACCCTCCCCTCAGAGTCTGGTGGGGTTTCAGAGACACTCCAAATGCCTGTGCAAAGATTAAGGCGAATTTAAAATTCAGGTGAAGGCTGGAGAGATGGCTCAGCGGTTAAGGCACTTGCCTCCAGTGCCTAAGGCTCTGGGTTCAATTCCCCAGGACCCATATAAGCCAGACCCACAAGGTGGTGGCCCTGGTTCTCTCTCTCTCTCTCTCTCTCTCTCTCTCTCTCTCTCTCTCTCTCTGCTTGAAAATGAATAAATAAAATATTTAAAATTCAGGTGAATCTAAAAATACCCATTGCTACCCAAGCATCCCAACCTTCTGCAGGCCAATGATGAGAATTCATAAGCCCAAGGTTGTATTCACTGCCAAGTGTATGGCCATCCAAATGTAAATTTCCTATAATTAGGGTCACGTGGTTCTCCTTGCTTCTCTTCAGTCATTCCTCTCTTCTCTATTGTCTATCTTTCCTCAAACCAGACTCAGCTACTAATATCTGAGTTGTAATGTCTCTTTTTTACCTCTGATCTTATTAATGCAGTGTTTTTTTTTTTTTTAGAGTTTGAACGTCAAATGTCCTCCATAGTCTCATGCATTTGAGCACTTGGTCCACCCATGCTGTTTGGGAAAGTTCTAGAACTTTTGTGAAGTGGAATCTGGCCTTCTGTGCTTCTGCTGCTCTCCACTGCCTGAAATAAGGTTTTATTGTACATTCGCTAAGGATATAATTTGGCCATGAATACATGTTGCAGTCAATATGCATTTTCGAGAATGGACTGCCTCTTAGTTGATGCCTATTATTTTCCCACGGTCAAGTGTAAAATGTTCAAGGAGTCAATATATTTTGAATGTAGATTGTCTTCTTTCACTTAATATGTCTTTCTTTTGTTGGAAGAATTTTTCTGGGTACAGAAGAAATGAAGAAGTGAATAATTTTCAGAATGCTTTATATATATATAGGATGTTTTATATATTATCTGGTTCAATAATCTTTCTCTCTAGGTAGGTGATTTCTCCCATTTAGAAATGAGACAAAACGAGTTTCAGAAAGTTTAGGCAACTTGTCAAAATTAAAACAGGTGTTCATGGTAGTGTCCAGATTCCAAATCTGATAAGATTGCAAGTTGTATTATTTCAACTAAACGTTATACTGCTTCATGCAATTCAGTGTGAATGTGCTCTGTTCAAGGAGAGCAGCAAAACAATCTAGCTAAGAACTTATCATCCATGCAAAAGATGTTTGATGAGCAATGAATAGTACCATCATCTATTTACCACAATGAAGAGTACCATCCTTAACAGACACGAGTCATGGTTGTAAAATCTTTGATAAAAGAATGAAAAGGCTCATAGTTTGGTAGAAGCTATTAATGAGGAGAAGAGAAAGGAGAATGGTAAAGTGATGCAAATCTTCACAGAGAGTGGTTAGGGAAACAGTTGGAAATGCCAGTGGAAAGCAAAAAGAAACCTGATATCTTCCCAAGATGCTAAAGGTATGAGGATAGACTTATGTGCTAAAGAGAATCAGGAAAATGGTCTCTGAATAGAAAAGCTGAGTTTAGTTACAACAGGATGAAGGCAAGCTCTTTGAGGGTATATGCTGATGGTAGGCTCTTGGTTCTTGAAGGATAGTCCCTAAAGTTGCATTAGAATTGTGTGGAAAGTGAAGGAGGGATGGAGATCTACACCATGAACTAAACACTATAGAGCTGGCTCATGACAAATAATAAGTGTTCTAACAGATTTTGCTCTAATAGTATATCTGAGGTTTATAGATACTTTGCTCATTTGTCTGGAGGTTGACAAAGGACCCAGTAGCTATAGTCTGAAGTTATTTGGGCTGGGGTGCAATAGTTCCAGAACCTTCCAAACAGCATGAGGCCACTGGGCATCAATGATTATAATAGCCCATACATGTTTAGAAAGTTTGACGATTAGATTCCTAGAAATATTTCAAGTGTATGAAGTCTCAACTATTCTTCTCTAAGGTATTGAATTCTTAGAAGTTTGTTTTTCTTATTGTTAGGGTATTGGTATTCTTAAAAACATGGGCATGATGAGATGAATAGAAATTCATTTTTTAGAAAACCAGTAAGAGGAGTGCAGGAAATAGAAGGAAGTCTCCAAGACACACAAGCAGTTGTAGATGTGTTGGCTAAGTCGGGAGGAAATGTCTGGGAGAGAGAAACGAGAAGACAGGAGCATGGTGACTGGCAAAGCTGAGAAATGGTGGAGCCAAGCCAGCAAATCAGAGAGGACCCTGAGCAATTCTACTCAGATTTTATGGGTAAAGGTGATGACAGCAGACAAGCTCTCTTTCATTTATGAATCACAACCCTCTTTCAGAGAGATACACTATCCTCATTATATCCAGATTTTAAAATGTGATTTGGAATAGAAAGCAACAATTTCTATGACCATATTCATTCTTCACATGTCATAAAATGATTTACATCAATCCTTGACATGAAATTTTCCAAGTTACCCGACTTTCAAATTAGAAGCCTAACACTCCCCAATGCCAAATTCCACTGGAGAACTCTTATTGCTGACAACATCTACCTGTTGCTCATCAGATAGAAGGAAAAAGGGAATAAATATGATGCTCCTTTCATATTTTCACATCATAATTCTCAGTGAGCTTTATCACGTTTAAATTATAAACTTTTAAAGAAAAAAATTATTTTGACAATATTTGTGTTGTGTGCAGCTGGTAACGTCTCTATCTTTTCAAAGATTAAAGAAAGGCATTAATCTTAAGACCTGGGGGAAATACAATTCACATTGATTCATCCTCTGTGGCTCGTAATAGAGCACACAGGGTCACAGAGTGGAAAAACATCTCCATTTCCCAACCCCACAATAAACTGCAGATAAATTCTCTTATTACTAGGTAAACGTGAAGAACACTTACCCCTGTAGGTTTATAATCAGCAGAATGGGTTCTAGAATAGTTTAAAATTGAGATCATGTCTACAAATCCAAAACATCAAATACTTCTCTGAGGGATTTGGTGGTAAAAGCAAAGAAAAAATGTTACTAGATCCCCTTTCTGATGATGGCAGCCAACTATAAATTTACTAGTCTCTTTCCTGTATGTTCCTTCATTTTCCCCCATATGTTGCATTTTCACCCTGTGAAAAGTTTCTATGTTTAACTCCTGATTTTAGGCACATTCCATTCTCGGTCTCAGATCTCAAGACCTGATGAATACTCTGATTTTGCAAAGGTCTTCATTAAAAAATTGTTATTCCACTCTTCAATTGCATTGGAAGTAGTTAAAAATATATTTAGATTTGAGTATCTCAATATGGGTGGGATACAAATTATGAAGTTTTAACTTTGTGCTTAATTCAAATAAGCTATGAATAAAGTATTTCCTCGAAGAAAGCACCAGGTTAGCTATATTGTTTTGCTGATAAAAATTTTTTAAATGATCCTAAAACTTTGACATTTAAATATCATCAAAAGCCATGAGCATTTCATTTTTTTCATTCTAAAATGTTGCAAAGCCAAGTGTTCTTTCCAATTAAAACAGTAATTAATAACAGCTTAATATGTTATTTATGCATGCCAAATGGCAAATTAGGGAAAAATAAACAGGATCCATGCAAATTATTTGAACAAGTAATGTGTTTCTCGTTCACTTTCCACCAAGATTTTTCCATCAGTGTGTATTATCTCTCGCTAACTTGCTCAGGCTCAGACTCCAAGTCTAACGACCTGCCTTGATTTACCATGAGTTCTCCTTTAAGTGTCCGAGACTTCTTGACATTCCAATCAATGTGGATACCAGATGTTAGCAATGAGCTACAAAATTAACCAAATTGATCAATAATAATTGCCGCATTGTACTCGAACATAAATGGGCCCTCATCTTTGTTTTTGAGGGGCTGCTCTACCTGACCACAGGTAAGCCTTATCTTTAACCTGCCTCATTCTCTCACTTCATCTACACACAGCCTAGATAGTCAGATGAGTCAATGGGTCCTGGAGTCAGGTCTCCTTCTTGGTCCTTGGTCTCAGGGCTGAGGCCAGAACATACTTCATGAGGACGCTTTGTGCACCCTGATCTCAGTCTATGGTTTTTCTCTGTTCCCCATCCCCAATGCCCTATCCAGCTTTCCTCTTTATCTTGTCTTGGCTCTTCTTTCATCCATTTATACACTTCCTAACTATTTCACCTTCATGTTTACCCTCTGAAAACCCTTTAAAGAAAATTTCTGATTTTACATTGACTTTTCACAGAATGCTCCTCCAACTTTCTTTTTATTGTTCATAATGAGTTACATTGTTTAGTGGGCCAACAATGAGTTGTTATCCCCAATTCCTCATTGCCCCCCTCATCCCCAGTCAGCTGGATAACCTCCTCCGTGGGTCATCTGGATCAGTCCTTGTGACAGGGGACCATGGATAGCCTAGTACTCAGCCAGGTTCTCCTGGCCCAAGTGTGTTGCTACTGAGGGGTGTCATGCCTCTGGATAGTCTCCCCCACCACGGCTCTCACAATCTTTCCGCCCCCTCTTCCGCTCAGTTCCCTGAGTCGTGGTGGGTGAGTATTAAGGATGCTTTAATGTTGTAAGTTTAGTGGTTTTTGTGTTGAGAATCATTGGTTTCTGTCTCACTGGCTTATCCTATTTGTTTAACCTTGAAAGATTTCCTTGTCTATTACTCTCTGAAGTGAAATTTCCTGCTGTACTTAAAGTCCCAAAGAGGAATTGGTATTTTCTGAGTTCTTCTATGGTGCTTAAATAGCATTGCTTTGTGCATTTCCCTTCTGGTTTATGACACCCAACTGTCTAGTGTGTGTGTGTGTGTGTGTGTGTGTGTGTGTGTGTGTGTGTGTGTGCAGCACATGCAAATGAGTGTGCAGATGCACATACTTCCCACGAACACTTGTAGTGGTCAGAGCAAAGTATTGGAATTCCTGTTATTTTCTTGAGACAGAGTCTCTTCCCATTTCTTGCTTAGATGGATTCTCCTGTCTTTGGTCCCCTCAGCACTCGGGTTACAACATGCATAGCTATGCTTGGCTTCTTCCATGGATGATGGGAATCAAACTCAGGTCCTCATGCTTGTGCAGTAAGTGGTGTTATTCACTCAACCTCTCCCTCAGCCCCTAATCGGTATAGTCCTTATAATCAATAAAGACTATAATCTTTATTACTAGAATGGAGTCTGGGTCCATGGGGGTTAGTTAGGGAGTTGCAGCACACATCAACTCCTGTTCACCCACGGGGCTTGGTGAGCAGAGGCTTGGAATAGCTGTGAGCCGACGAGAGATGAGACTCTCGGGAGAACGTGGCAGTGGGCAGTTCTCATTTTATTGTATATATATCAGTTGTTTATATAGAGAAAAGTCAGAGGTAGAAGCATAGGAAGCAAGATCTGTGAGCATCTCATGAGTTTGATTGGTAGGGGCAAGTATCCTTTGGATACCTAATTTGCATAGATAAATTGAGGGGGCTACATGACTCTATATATGGATATGTATAGAATTGTGATGTCAGCAGAGGAAATGTAACGTTATTGTTTAGGTTTGTTATTGCAGCTGGACTAAGTTAGGCTTTGAACTGCTTGCTTATCTCAGGGGACAGCTGTGGCCTGCCTGGGGGCTGGAGTGTTCAGGATTGCTAAGATTTATAGGGGCCCTCAGACTTTGCCTCAACTTCCCAGACAGTCCCAGAAGCCTGCCAGATTCAGCAAAACCCTACATCCTCCATGCCCCATTAGCAGGGACCCACAATGGAGCTGTTAATATATTGGACCTTCTCCATTATTTACCGAAGATGTTTGTGCCTGGTTCACAGTCATCCTTCATACTAGATAACTTCAATGTCACACGTGACCAGCCTGATCAACGCTTCAGCCTCAAGGCTCAGTGACACCATCAGCTTTAATGATCTCTTTTGTCTTATTCTGACTTGGTGCCGAAGAATTTATTTCTCCCTCTACTACATCCAGTATTTCGTATCTAATACTCTGAGGTGCTCTGCACCTGTTCTTTCTCCTCTGTAGGACTTTCTTTATTCCTTAGTCTCTCTGTTGCTTTCCCTTGTCTTGCTCAGTTCCCTCTTTCTTGGCTAGTTCAACTTTCTCACTGAGATCTTGCATACTTGCTATGCTATTTCATAGCTCTGCACTGACGAACACCCAGGCAACTTACACCTGCTGGCACAAACCACAACACACTAGCCCCCAATCCAAGTTGCTTACAGCTCATCATTATTCTCTCATTTCTTCCTTGGCATTTTCAGACCAGTGTCCCTTGTCCTTTTTGATCCAGTATCTTCTGGTTTCTTTCGAGATCTTGTCTCATCAATGAGGATCTTTTCCGGATAGAGTTAATATTTGCTGGTATACTGCCTCTTTCTTTATTCTTATCTTCAGTCTATGATGACACTTATCAGAGACATTCTTGTTAGAAAGGAGAAGCAGTTCTTCAGGTTATATCTTTCATGTCCATATCTACTTGATAATGATAACAAGGACATTCAATACAGGGTGAGCACCATGTTCAGGCCATTGTTCTAAATTTCTTCATTTAACATAATGATTTTATGAATTCATTCATCGTTACTCTTTTTTTAATTTACATCTCAGGAAAGAAGGTGTTTTTATTTTTTTATTTATTCATTTTCAAGCAGAGAGAGAGAGAGAGAGAGAGAGAGAGAGAGAGAGAGAGAGAGAGCACACCAGGGCCACCACCTTGTGGGTCTGGCATATGTGGGTCCTGGGGAATTGAACCCAGGGCCTTAGGCACTGGAGGCAAGTGCCTTAACCTCTGAGCCATCTCTCCAGTCCCATTCATTGTTACTCTTACCACCATTTAGCAGATGAAAATATCAAGGCACAGAAATCCCAACAGACTCCTGAGGATATGCTGTCATTAAGTGGTGAGCAGAGATGAATCAAACGCTGGTGGTACCTCCTGAACATAGCATGTATTCTCTCCTAGAGCAACCTGCTGGGCCCTTGGCACCTCTTTTCTCAGTCCCTGAGGTGCCATAGCTCATTCTTATCCTGTGCTCCTCAGATTCAGATAGCATATAGAGAGACAAGCTGTAGGTTAATGGATCCAAAGCATTCATTTAACTCCACTGTTTAGAAACTATGAGCACTTTGTGTAGAAGTTATGATTATTTTGTTGAGTTTAATCCTGTGACCTTGCTTTCAGAAGATTTTACACTGTTGATTTTAAAACTTTAAAATAAAGTGAAGTAGATGAACAAGGGACCCATAACCACAGCCATTCAATCAACACAGGCTAGGCCAATGAGAGAGAAACCAAGGATTTTCGACACAAAGACCCCTAAGCTCACAACATTAAAGCAGCCTTAATACTCATCCACCACGACTGAGGGAACTGAGCGGAAGAGGGGGCGGAAAGATTGTGAGAGCTGTGGTGGGGGAGACTGTCCAGAGGCATGGCACCCCTCAGTAACAACATACTAGGGCCAGGAGAACCTGGCTGAATACTAGGCCATCCAGGATCCCCTGCCACAAGCACTAATACAGACAGCCCACAGAGGAGGATATCCAGCTGATTGGGGATGGGGAGGGGGGAAATATTGGGGATAACAACTCATTGTTTGCCCACTAAATAATGTAACTCATTATGGACAATAAATGTTTATTTAAAAAAATAAAGTGAAGTAAGTTTATGGCATAGAACAAAGTTGTTAAGTCTTAGCTCAAACACTAGCTGCCAGAATTAGTCAGTTACATAACATCTCTGTGTATCCCTTCCCCTCTCTAACAAAGATCGTAATGATAGCAACTTTGAGGTAGTATGGATGTGATGGTTTACACGTACAGTCCCATTGACTTAGTCATTTTTGATTAAACTTCCTCCTCGTGTCTCCAGTGGGCAGATCCCTGCTACTGGAGAAGTATGTCACTGGGGGCAGATCTTAAAGTAGCATCCCTAAGGTGTATTTGGGACACAGATCTGAATTCCAGCCCAAAGACGTGGAAAGAGCAGTTTTATCACTGGCTGTTCGTCATGTTGCTCTACTTGGGTCTAAGAAAGAGATCCAGTTTTTTCCGCCATCAGTGGTGTTTCCCTGGACTCTGTGAACTTAAAATAAACCCCATTCCTCTCATAAGCTGTGTCTGATTAGATGTTTGTCCCAGAAAGGTGAAGCTGGCTACCACATAAGACCATAGGATCATTGTAATAAAATCAATCATCTAATGTATGTATAGGATTTTAGAGATACTTGTGTTAGAATACCTTGTTTTATCAAAGTTAGCTATGATTGTCCCCATAGAGAAATTGGTTGGAGGACAGAATTAGAATTCAAAATAGTCTTGGTAAACTATTGTGCTTGTCATCAGGGGACAGTAACGGTTTTCTTGCTAGAATTCATGGCTTTGCGATGGGAACCTTGGGCTTTGGGAGGCTGCGTCATCCTGAAGCCTGTCTTTTGGTATTTGAAGCTGTCCTCTTTGACTTGGAAACAGTTATAAAGGGCATTGCCAAAGTAATTCCATATAGACACATATCCTTTTCCAAACAAGTGTAAAGTTTCTTTTAGACAAGCATGAGGACTATAATCCACATGACATAATTTTCATGAAACTGTGTTAGCACCTCAGCAAGCCAGGAAATCAATCCTTAGCCACCACAGCCATCTAGGAAACATCTGTTGGACCATTTGCCATGAGAAAGAATGAAAGCAGCCGGGGCCCCTGGACCAGTGGAGGTTCAGCCCAGGAAGGCTGATTCAAATAGCCTGCTCATTGAAGAATGTCACCACGGCCTCCCTTGCAAATTTTCGAAGACACCGAAGTGGCGTAAAAGGTGATCAAGCAATGGGATGGTTCTCTAAATCATTCAACAACTGGGAACAGTTATAAGTCAAATACTGTCTCTTGAGTAAATGCCTGTTTCACATATTTTTGAGCTCTGAAAGACCCAGGCTAACCCTATGGAATATGTGGTTTTGTATAAAATTTGATCCCAAATGCTTATAGTCCAGGGATTTATCTTCTGCTTGAACTGGACATACTCACAGTTCAGCACAAGAATCAGTGCTAGACTTTAAAGTGTCTTATCAAGTAAGAAATATAAAGATGAATTCAACATGACTCTGGAATTATGTAAGAAGCTCAGAAAAAGAGGAGGGGGCCTGGGAACCAAAAGAGGCAGCTTGACAGCAGACAGAAAGCGATTTAACACCCAGACAGAGTAGAAAACTGAGATCTACAACTATGGCCAAAAGATACAACCTGAAGCAACAGCTCTGAAACGAGAGTTGAAGGACATAAAGTATTACATAGACTTTTCCCATCACAAGATGTAAGCTAATCTACTTTGCTAAAAACAAACATACCTCACCCTTGGGAGTATATTAAGTGCTATGAAAGGGATCTGGGATTTAATTTGTGAGACACATTTCATCAGATATTTAGAATTTTCACTGTAGAATCTCGGGCCTTCTGGATCTTTTATTTTATGATTCCTGTGTGATAATCAGAACCACATTCACTGAGGGAGCAAGTCACAGCCTAACATTTTCCTAACCCTTATAGTCTCCAAAAAGTAAATGCTCCTCTGACTTTTAAGAGTGTCAAAGGATTTAACAAATCTCTCACACATATCTCATGATGCTTATAAGCTAGAAACTGGTTTATCAATTGTACTTTCTGATAATCACACACGTTTTACTGTAATGTTACTGTTTTTATTTTCAGTTTTAAAATGTCGAAAATATCTTAATTGGTCTACAAACATATTGAGCAATGATTGTGCAACGCGTTGAAGCTATACCATGTTCAGTGTTCTTACAGCTCTCTCTGTGTTAATTAAAACAAGTGCAACAATGGAATTGTATCTTCATAATATTGTTTTCCATGACTTGTCAGTGATTGTTTTGATTTGGTTTTCATAATTAGTGCATTGTGATTAAAATAATCATTAACTGTGAAAATAAACTACTTATTATTTGGATTACACTCAATGTATTAAAATATTCTGAGAAAATCGTGTGCTTAATAGGTTGATGATTAAAAGATTGGGAGGGAAGGAATGAAGCCATGCTATTTTAGTGATGTTTAAAATGAAGGAATATGATTTATATAATGCTCTATTTGAAAAGCTTCCCATAGAAATATTTTTAAAAGATAGCCACAGGTTGTCATAGAAGTCTTTCTGTGCTAGGGGCAGGATATCTCCCAGTGAGCTGTTCATCAGGGAGACCCCCAAGCAGCTCCCCCCCACAGGATATTGCCATGATTCTTTGTTGCCCATCAGAACTAGATGGTGTATGATAAGACCCCATTGCTGAAATCAACACCTGCTTCATTCATAAGACACTGAAAAGTCAAACTGGAACTGAGCCTGAAGCCTCCTTTCTGTTGACTACCTTTCCTACTGTTGAGAAGTACTATGCAGCCCGCTGTAAAGGAAAATTCATTGACAGGCATAGCCCGTGGTGCACCCAGCAAGCTATACAACTGCACATCTAGGCAAGATGTGCCCACTCCTGAAGTCACGGCATGTCTGTTAGAGGGGTTACCAACAGACCTCAGATTAGATTTGAGACTTGCTCCATGGGAGGGAATTCATGTCTAATTTTGAAAACTTAGTCAAATGTCTAAGGCTGAGAAGGTCACAAGCCACATTAGGGAAGCTAAATATTTAACTAAATGGAATTAGTATGCTCACCAAATTTCTCTCTAAACATTGATATTTGTGCCCATATATTAGTGCTGCTCTAACTTTTGCTTAGGGAATTTTCTCTTTTCAGATGCGGAGACTCAAAACTCATCCAAGTATTGAGAAGAAGGGACAGTTGAGTGTCTAGTACTAAATGAGACTTCTCTGTCACACCCTCCAAGGCTCAGGTACCATTGTAGAAGAGGTGAGGGACAAAATGTAAGAGCCAAAGGATAGGGAAGAGTGTAACACAAAGTTACTGTTGCATTCATGGTTTCACAGTGGCTATAATTACCGACACAAGGTAACAATAGGGCACTCATTAACACCTTGCCTGGGTGACAGAGGAGGGCAAAAATAACAAGAATTAAAAGCCATCAAAATTAGAATAGGAAATAGTAGGGAAGAAGAGGGGTTTAAATAGGGCATGTGAGAGGAAGTACGAAGAAGGGGACTGATGTAAATTTTTAACAAATATTAATTAATTTATTTAAATATTTTATTTACTTCTTTAAGAGAGAGGGGGGGACAGGGAGAATGAGCATACCAGGGACTTTTACTGCTACAAACAAATTCCAGGCAGCCCAGTGGATACTGTACCCCAGTTGCACTGTTACCACAACCTGATCCCTCAGACGACTGTTCTATTCCATGTTCTACTGGTGCAACAAACATCACAAATACCCACAGCTGCCTTTTACTTAGTTGTAGGTTTAAGGGTTTAAGTTAGAAAGAACCACAGGGCATTTGGGCAGCTATACCTGCTTGCAAAAGGATGTGACCTGCTGAGCTCTGGACAGACTGGAAGATTGGCTCTTCCTTGAAGTTTACCCATAACCTCATATAAACATCTTTTTTTTAAAAATATATATTTATTGTCCATAATGAGTTACATTATTTAGTGGGCAAACCATGCATTGTTATCCCGAATTCTCCAATTCCCCTCCTCCCCATCCCTGATCAGTTGTATATCCTCCTTCGTGGACTGTCTGTATTAGTCCTTGTGGCAAGGGATCCTGGATATCCTAGTACTCAGCCTGGTCTTCCTGGCCCAAGTGTGTTGTTACTGAGGGGTGCCATGCCTCTGGACAGTCTCCCCCACCACGGCTCTCACAATCTTTCCGCCCCCTCTTCCGCTCAGTTCCCTGAGTCGTGGTGGGTGAGTATTAAGGCTGCCTTAATGTTGCGAGCTTAGGGGTCCTTGTGTCAAAAATCCTTGGTTTCTGTCTCATTGGCCTATCCTGTGTTGATTGAATGGATGTGGTTATAGGTCCCTTGTTCATCTGTCATTGTCTGCTGAGTTCCCTATGGATCCTCCCTGATATGACTGTGGTGGCTCCTCTCTTGCCAGGATCTCATCCATCGGCCTACGGTGAGTTGGTAGGGTTAGATGGGCCACAGCTCATATAAACATCTTTGAGCTATGTTTACAACCAAAGAAGAGCCACTGGCGGAGATTGAACTGCTTCCATTTATAAATGGGACCCCAGCTCAGCAGCCAAGTGGTCCCCAAGGCTGTCATGGAAATGAGTGAGTTGGAAGAGGGGAAGGAAGGGTTGCTGTGAGTGTTATATCTTCCTCTCCCATTTTAGACTCAAAGAAAACTTATGCATGTAGGGCCAGGTTAGATGTCAAGGCCTTTCTCTGGAATGCTTAAAGGCCAAAATACTATTTTAAGAAAGAAAGAACTTCCAGGACTTAACATTGGCTTTTAACTTAATTAGTCAATTAAAGCAAGATTTATGCAAATACAAGGACCTGCTCCTGTTGTCTGTGAAAGAAAGAGCCTTTTGCAAGGCAGAGGCCAGAGGTGTAAGTGCAAAGCTTTCCAGAGATTTTTTTCAAAAAATTCATTGTAAGTTTCTGGTGTGGCTCCTGCCCTGAAGATCCATTGCTGGGTCCCTGTATTAAAGACTTAGAATTAAATTGACTTGAAAAAGTCTTTCCCAGGCAGTATAAAACTTTCCATCTATTAAAAAAAGCTATAGAAAACAACGGGACTCTCCTGATATGCGCTGCAACACTGATGTCTTCTTTGTCGGGAAGAATATGAAGACTAGAAGCCCACGGACTCAAATCAGTGTACAGTCTGCAAAAGGAGAGTCCCAAGACAGGAATGCTGTAGTTTGGTGTGAGCTTTCAATGAGCCTCCCCCCTGGATCCTAACTCTCCTTCAAATGAACCTCATAATTCATAATTTTAAAGATTCTGTCTATATTCTTAATTTAAAACTAAATTGTGTGTGTGTGTGTGTGTGTGTGTGTGTGTGTGTGCGTGTGTGTATGAATGTGGTGGTCAGAGGACAATTAGGGTGTCATTCTTTAGGAATTCCATCCATCTTTTTTTGGACACAGGGTCTCTTTTGGGCCTTAACCTTGTCAATTAAGCTAGACTCTCTGGCCAGTGGGCCCCAGAGATCCACCTGTCTTTCTCCCCAGTGCTTGCATTAAAGTCTGTACCACATGTCCACTTTGTTTCCGTGGAGGCCAGTGATCAAACTCAGGGCCTCATGCTTGCATGGCTAGCACTTAATTATCTACTACCCAGTGGTGAAAATTTAAATTATTCTCATCAAATGAAACCACCACACATTGAATAATATCATCTGAAGATCTTTATTGAGGAAACATTTAAAATATTGAAATGGAGAATATTTTAGTGAAATTTAAGAGTGCTCTTTAATGCTATCAACTTTATGTTTTAAATGGTGTTTATTGAATGTGATGATTCCAAAGCATTTAGAAGTAGTTCTAAAATTCCTCTTACTTATTGGATTTAGGTACATCTAAACCCAATACGTCCTCCTGTGGAAGGACGTCTTTAGTTGAGAAGTGTTTTAACCATCATGCATCATTCTAGTCTTTGCTTTTACCCAGAATTCATACTCTAGTGAAGGAAAACAGTAAAATAATTCAATAAATACACAGTATGTGTGGAGAATCAGTGCTTTGAAAAAATATGGAGTATGTGTGTGCAGGGTAGGATGGAAATTTATCATAATATATAATGATGTATGATGTAATAAAGGGTTAAGTGCATTAAACAATTAATCTTCCAATTTTTCAGCCTCATATGCACCTGCTACTGGTAAATTCAACGGCAACTTATTCTTCACTTTTGTGTGTGTGTGTGTGTGTGTGTGTGTGTGTGTGTGTGTGTGGATGTAACTCATGAGATGATTTGTTAAAGCTTCATTTGTTTATAATACATGACTAGATTCCTAGGACTGCCTTCATATGGAGTACATAGGTTTGGGTATGCTGTGTTTTCATTTTCATTCAATTCTAGGAATTTTAAACTTACTTTTTGATTTCTGCAATGATCCAATAATTATTCAAAAGTGTGCTGTTTAACATCAGTGAGTCAATAGATTTTCATTAATTTTTTAACTATTGGTTTTAGCTTTCTTTCCTTGTGATCATATAGAGTACAATGTTATTTCAATTTTCCTATAATTGTTGAGACTGGCTTTTTGACCTAACATGTGATCTATCATAAAGTTTCATAATGTGTATTTTGTAATATTTTGATGGTATAAGGTGTAAATGTATTTTATATCCATTTGATCTATAGTGTTATTTTACTCCAATGTTTCTCTGCTTATTTTTTATCCAGATGATCTACCTGTCTCTTGGTGAGAGTGTTGTATTGAAGTCATTCACTATTATTGTACTGGGGTTATCTCTGACTTTATATCTAGTATTATTTGTTTTATGAAATTAGGTGAATCTATATTGATACATATCTGTTTAGAACTATAATTTTCTCTAGATGGATTGCTCTGTGAATCACTATGAAGTGGCCTTCTTTATCTCTTCTCACTAATTATGATTTGAAGTCAACTTTGTCAGATATTCCAATACCAACACCTGTTTCCTTGTTCCACTTGCTTGGAATATTTTTTTCTGTTCTTTGATCATAAGGAAGTGTCATTCTTTCATTTCAAGCTGTGCTTCTTTCTTAGATTTTTCTTGCATGGTATCCACATAATTTTTGCATGTTCTCTTTGTACATTTTCTTAATTATCATTTTCCTTGACTGAACATATTAAATCCTCTAGCTTGACCCAAAGCCTTGACATTTTGTTCTCCCCACGATCCATTTTATTGATGAAGCTTTCCACTGATCTGTTTATTGGACACAGTATTTTTCATTTTCAGAATAACTTATTTTTCTTCACTCTTTCCTCTACTTTATTGGACTCCATTCAACTCACGCCTTCATCACATCCATAGACTTCCTTAGTTCATTCAGCTGATTGTGCTGTCTCAGAATTCTTGCTTTTCTTTGCAAAGATTAATCATCAATCTTTTGAGTTCTGTCTGGAATTCCACCTAAGCCTTCATCATTGGAGATTTTTCATTTTAGAAGAGACATTGTAAATCTCTTAATTTCAAATTTCCACCCCCGCAAGTGCTTGCCTTTTTTCTGCTGTGATCTTTTCAACTTCAGATTTGGGTTCTCAGTAGCTCTGAGCCCTGATAAATTCCTGAGAGGCGGATTCCTCTGTGGCCAAGAACAAAAAGCTGGACTTAGAGTCCACCAATGAAATTGAAGTTTGCATTTCCATTGAATGTCCCTAAAACACAGTTGGAGAGGATACAGTCCATCAAGGCAGGGAAAGCAGGACAGCAGGAACATGAAGGATTGCTTCACAGATTCCATAAACACACAGCCTAAAGTAATTTTATACACCTTTTTACTGTGTCTGTGTTTTCATTATCATCTGTCACATAAACTTGGGAGTTGAATGTTTTAATTAATGTCATAGTAACACCCCAAAATTTGGATCCTGGAGCATTTAAGACTTTAGATTAAAATTCTGACCTCATCCTGTGAAGGGTAGTGTTTATGATCAATATGGTGGTATCTGTAGAGTACTTAGGTTCATGTTACTTTTATTGGAAGGAAGTAGCCCCAGGGATTTTCTTGAAAATGGCCTTTTCCTTAAACTTTAGCAAGAGCCAGGCCTGGGAACCAAGTGTCAGTATTTTCTTTTCTAAGTGATGT